>CM052115.1:965354-991385 GCA_028454245.1 Halictus quadricinctus | reverse complement strand
AAAATATCGAAAGTAATAAAAAGAAGTCGTAAAGTAATACACAATTTCTTAAAAAATGTTGAAGATCCGTTCGTGAAGATCGAGAAAATCGTTATCCGATCGTGATATGCGAGCAATTTTGCGTGTAGCTTCCAACTTGCGGTTAACAACGAAGCAAATAATGAAAAAATCTAGTGTTAGTGCATGTGTTTCAAGTGTTCGTCGAGTTCTACTATCCTGCAAAAATATTAAGAGGCTAAAATTGAAAAAGAAACTTCCGTTAACAACGAAACACAAAGCAGAACGTTTACGCTTTGCAAAAGAAAGAGTGCATTGAAAAAAAAATGGAGAAGGGTACTATTTTCGGACGAAAAAAATTTAACCTGGATGGTCCTGATGGATTCCAATATTATTTTCATGACATAAAAAAAGAGACAATGTCAGCAATTCGACGACAAATGGGAGGAGGCAGCGTAATGGTTTGTGCAAGACAAGTATCAAGTTCATCAATGGAAGAATGAATAGTATCCAATACATAAATTTAATCAAAGAACAAATAAATAATCATGCAGAACACATCTCGGGACCTGATTACATCTTTCAACAAGATAATGTATCTGTACACACATCAAGATTGGTGCAATCATATTTTAGTGAAAATAATATATCTGTTTTGTCGTGGCCTGCACGCTCCCCGGACCTTAAAATTATTGAAAATTGCTGGGCAGAATTTGTTCGCGGCGTATACGCGAATGGAAAGCAGTATTAACACGTATAAGAATTAAAAACTGCAATTGTACGCGAATGGGATACGTTAAGTCAAAATTATATCCAAAAACTATATAAATCGATACCAAATCGTACAATAGAAGTAATAGAAAATAAAGGCGGATGTACCCATTATTAAATAAGTATATGTTTGATAAGTAATTATTGTTAGTTAAAATTTATGTTCATTATTATTTTCTTATTGTAAACGTGCTATCATTTCTTTCTTAAAATAAAACAATTTTTTTTGTTACACACTAAACCTTATAATATTTTTAATTATTTTCAACGACCCGCATATTCTGAGCTCATAATGTTTTGATATTATACGTCACAAACGTAAAACTTTATGCGTCATTGAGAAATTAAAGATAGCACACCTGGGCTATCTTTTTGACGAGGAGTGTATATAGAGTAGACACTGTACTCCCGGATACGAAGTTACATCGATTAATGAGCAAAAATACAATGCTGCTAAAAAATTGAAGCGATCTCTATTTTTTTCTCTTGTATTAAATAAGAACTCTTCCTCTAATTTTTTTATTGTAATTTATTATCGTACAATTATCGACCAGCTTTTCTTTGAAACATTTTTTTATGAGGTTATCGGAAATGCGTGAAATGCGGCACGCGATGTACTCGGCTGTCGTTGCGTGCGCCTCGGAAGTGAACGCGTTTCGGATTTTTTCTTCAATTCGGGCAAAATTGAGCAAGCAAAACCAATTGCTATTTAAAGTTTAATGTATTCAGAAGTAGTGTGCAAAGAATCAGGGGGGTACTTTTTGGTACTTCTTTGTAGAACTCTAGTCAAAGTTAATAAACATTTAACATGAAAAATTCGGACAAAATTGTTTCTACATTTAAATAAATGTTGGTGGGGTTTGAAAGGTCTTGTAATACCAAACTTGTAAAAATCAAATTAATTGAATAAACATTCAGCAAATAAGACGTGTTTCAAAAAATGTATCTAATATTGTATTAGATTTTCAGCGTTAAGTTTTTTAACAACAGATTCATAGATTTAGTAAATGTTGTTGTGTGCAGTACATTACGAACTACAATGTTTTACTAATGTTTTACGACACAAATTTTTTTAGATTTCATACTTCGAAAATTGGAGTTTTTGACATTATTTTGAACACTGTGAAACGCTCTGTCACAGTAGTAAACAAAAGAATTCACACTTTAAATCAATAAATTATGTTGCATTTATAACGTTATATTTGAAAAAGATACATCTCGCAACACAGAAAGAGAAAAATCGTTTTACAGTACCTACGTACAAAAGTAAGTGGGCGAATTTTCGATAAAATAGGTGAAAATCTGGGGACACATTTTTCGTCGAAAATAACACAAGATAAATCGTCTGCATAAGCATCAAACAATTTTTTCTGAATGAATCTACTATTAAACAACTGCTTAGAAATTATCTACGATTTTGTTTTAGCTGTTTTATGGAACAAAAGTGAGCAACAAGCTTGATCGTGTCAGTGTAAGGCTTTCACGGTGTGTCTTACATTATTATTGCAAAATACGGCAATACATCTTTCATTCAAAGCTCAATAAGTCCACTAGAAAAAATCGTAGATCAAGTTTTAAACATTCGTTGTAAAGCAGAAGCTACAATTTTTAAATTTACAGCGGTTAAAGAAATTGTATCGTATTTGATATCATTTTCATTAGAAAAATTATACGAATATGTTGGCGAAATTCCCATAAAAAAATAATGAAAAATAAAGAAGTTTTGTTATTGGATTAGTAGTGGTCTCCTGGTCTCACACCGATATACCCGACTCGTATTATGTTACACTCCTCGGCGACCGAGGTCGCTCGAACTTCTGGGCCCCTCACGGAGTATACCCCGCTGCAATGAGGATAGTTCTGGGACTTTTATCGGCTAGGCATTTAGGACATATATGGAGTTAACACTGTATCAAACTCATATTATTGTACAAGACTGGAATCAACTATATGATGAAATTAAAAAATATATATATTTGTATGTCAAAAACATTCATGTTTTTATAATCTTCGAAAAGATTACCTGGAAAAAAGTATTCTTCCTGAATATTGGTCTTCTGATACCATTTATGAATGTGAACCACCCAGTATACAAAACTTAAACGCTTAATGATATGACTTTCGCTGAAAGCTTGTTTACTAGCTAATAAAGTTCTAGAAACATCAAAATTTGTTAGTTGCCGAAGTTTCTTTATCAGGAATACACTGAGTGTGTAATACGTTAACGAAGATTAACGTAACATTGTTTAATTATCTCGGTTTTTAAACTGTACAAATCTGGGATTTAATTGTAACAATCTCGTTGTGCTCTAACTTCTCAATAAATCTTGTAAAATAACGCGAAACTTGTGTACATTCAAGTATTGGAATATTTTCAATTCAAGGTGAAGTACATAATTACTGGAAAATAAAAGATAATTAAATACTAGAATTAAAAAAATGATCATTACTTCCTTCTTTTTTTTTTTATTAATTTGAATGAAACGAAAGTTTTTAACAATCAAGTTTGGCAATGCTTTGCTACTCCAAAAATAGATTTTTGTGCAGTTTTACAACATATCTCGATCATAATAACTCGATATTCGAACTCTAATGGAATGCCTAGATTTCTACAATACGACCCGCAAGAGAAAGTCGCAGGACGTAACGAGCAGATGTCTCCACATGGACTTTCGTTCGAACAACTAACATGCTGTGCAATTTAATAACAGTCGGAGACGAAAAATTCTACTACATAACTTGCACATTCTACGTGTGCAAACGTGCATTATCATTAAACATTAATTACAATGACATTTAAGATATTATATAGCATTAATTGGAACTAAAATTGTAACGAACTAAATTATAGTAATCGAATCCAAATGGAAGCAAAAGTTACTCGCGTCTCTAGTGAATGTTATAATAGTTAGTTTTCACGATAGACACGCTATTCAACGATAGCTTTTAAAACTGCACAGCATCGTAAACTATGGTCGCTAATGACAGCCTCCGGTTAATTCGATGTCTAAATATATGTTTACACGTACACATGTAGATCATAGTACATAATTTGATAGCGCCACCTCTGCTCGAGTTCAAGAAAATTATAAAAATGTTGTAAAAATCGAATTGGGCGGACTGTACCAAATATTTTCAACTATAAAAATTTTGTTCATTAGGTTTAGGGTACAAACATTAAAAACCTTTTAGAATTTTAATATTTTGGAGCCATTGATAATTCGACAAGGATTCATAAAAGCATAATGCGTTTCCTAACTGAAAGATTTTAAAAAAAAAGTAAACAATTCATAGTTCTCAATAAAAGTAATGGGTCATTTTCACCGAAAGCAACTAAAATCTATTGCTAGTGATTTCCTAAATATTTTTATTTTTAAGTATTTGCTAGTTCTAATAGAAAACATTATTAAAATTATTATTACAACATTATTAAAATTATTAAAATATTTTTATGTATACGACTAAATGATTGAGTAGTTAGAAGAATCTAATCCAATACAAAGTTCACACGGTTCGAACTTGCTTCTATTCGAGATATAGCGTGGACCGTAAGTTCTCGTTCGAACCAGTTCTGGCTACTCGGTGTTCGATGGTTCGGGCTTCGTTTACGGTTCTGAATCACGGGACGGAGAAAGTTGCGCGAGGAAGATAACAAAGTTCAAGCCGGCAGAAAGCAAGCATTACAGCAACTATGACGCAAGGGGACACGGTTGCGACTCACACTTGCGTATCACGGGTGGATCTACGTAGCGAAATGGGTATCCGTGTCTGACGTATGCACGGTACGCGGGACGATTAAAATGGAACCGAACTGGCCACGTTGGAGATATCTGCGCGTGAAACAGGGTTCGCAGTCACTGATCGAAACCATCGACCTTTGAGCCCTTGCGGAAAACTGCCCGTCGAAAGGGCCAAAACAGAAAAATCCGTGGGCCGTACACGTGTCCCCGTACGAAGGCACCGAAAGCGTTTCTTTTGCACAAGCCAGAACTCACATCGAAACTTGGTCTGCTGTGAAGTCTGCGTCATGCTGACCATTATCGGGGACACGGACACTCGTGTGAAAACTTCTCATAGTCGAGATTCTGATGCGTACTAAAATATAGACCTGGTTTCAGTCTTCAGCGAGGAGCTAGAGGGGAGTATACGTGGAACGACAGTCGGCAGCTACCGCCGTGGTGGAAGCTGCAAACATAGATCTCTGGTGGGGACGCGACACTTAGGCGGTGTGTATACGCGAGCAGTTTGCTCACGAAATAGGCGCATAACTGGCCGCTCTTTAGCTGCGTCACAAAGTAGTCTCGCATCAGTGAAACTCTGTCTGAATACCTGATATACTTGGCCAACCTCAGAACATTACTGTCATACGATATTATCTCTTCTTCGATGAAGACGGGCGTCTCCATCATTTCCTATAAATACTTTAAAAGAAGGGAAGGGGGGATTGTGCGCGAAAACGTGCAAAAGCGCGGCAATATTTGAAAAATTATACTCTTGAAAACCGTTATACTCTTATACTCTTATACTCTTAACCGTTTGCGGTTCTACGTATTCTAGAACTTGCTAGCAAATGATATACATAGTCCAATTATATTTCCATAGGTATATTATTCTCTTAACCTGCTTAGAACAGATCAGAAACATTACAATTTTATTTACGTAGTTTGGAATTGTAACATCGTTAATGAATGTAATCGAAATCAATAAAATAAGGAACTATTGGTGCAAGAGTCAATGTCGAGTCTGGTTCGACATAGGACCGCAAAGGATTAACAAGTATATGCATTTCGTGAGCCTTATTTTACTTAGAAAATTATTTTTGTCGTATTACGCGTATCACCATTAAATATTACTGTATTATAATTCAATACAATTCCTGCATTACTATATGTTTTTTCGTGTCTAATAAATAGATAAACGTTCGAGTGTGGTATGAGTAGATACATTGGATTTTATATGTACAAAATAACAAAAATCGTATATAACGACAAAATGCTAAATCAGACATTTTATCCGAATTATGGAGCCAAAATAGCTTCGAGTGCAAAGAGTTAAGTATTATTTACAAGAATATTTATATTTAATTTCTAATTACATACAAATATTAAGTTTATGGTATACAATTTCCATGCGCCTGCGCTTTCCGTATGATGGAGTTGTGCGGCTATGTTCACGGAGAACTACTACTGGACGCATGCGCAGTGGCAATTGATTCTTGAAGTCTTTCGTTTGATTCTTCAGTCTGCTGTCACTACGTGCAAAGCAAGGAGGGAAAACAAACCGTATCGCCATCTTCCATTAGAACCACACAACAGCTCTTTTTCCCCATGCTCGACTAATCATGCCTCGTTTTCAACCGATTTACTGTCTTATCGACCATGAGAGAGATTTTTACCGAGTGTTATCGATTCGTCGATCAATCGTCGACAGAAACTCACGCACGCGCAGGGTGACGCAATAAAACTCAGGGCCGTAGTATTCGATGGACACCACGGGTACCGTACCTAAAACCAACGAAAATTTTAGAGCTTGAAAAGACAGAATTAATACAAAGAAGAGAAAGGTAGTAAGGACAATGAAGTGGTACATGAAAGCAAAGGGATTGGTAATCCGTCAAATACAAAGGTGCTTATGGTCTACGAGCACAATGATTCGGTCCTAATAAAAGCCTCCGTATTTGAATGAGTGGAGAGACAAGTGTTCACATAAAAAAATGTTTGCATAATAGAATAATTATATGTATGTCACTGAATATTGTTTATTTAAATTGGGATCTTGATGATTTTGTTTACGTATTTTTAGTTGCTTCGTCAATATACACACCGAATTGCGAAAGTTTCGCAGTGTATGTAACTATATAGAATTTCGTAAAAATTAATATTTTTATAGAAAACTAATAATTAACAATGTAGAGTCTGGATAAAAATGTCTGGATAAATATATTTTATTTGCACGTTCTGGTATATTTTAAATGCATAAACATATTTGCAGTTCAACAATTGCGTTAAAATTTGTTCGAATCATTTATTAGTCCGCATAATCCAGACAACAGATAGTTCGGATATTAGAATATTCAAATTATAGATATTGCCTTTTGTTTCTTTTAATTGAACACCATTATTAGTCTTTCGAATATAAATCGACTACATAGCATGCATCTCTTATAATAGACCGTTAGAATATCATGGAGCAATACGACGCATCGAGTGTACAGTGTTGCCAAGATCGAAGTCGAAGGGAATTTCCATAAATACAATTAACTTCTAGCCTTGGCCATCTGCCCCTTTGGCAACACCATTCAGTCGACACATTTCGATCTTGGCGAAAACTTTTCCCGCTAGATAACTCGTTGGTATCGTTTCATACTGCAGTGAATGCAGAAGTGTTTGCTGCTGAAGTGTTTGTACAGCATTAGAGCCACGAGACGATCGTTCCGATATTTTCAGAAGGCGTAACGTTTATGAAAAGCGGTTTTGTTTTTTTATTCAGATATTTATGGCGTATTCATTGTCCGTTCTACGTTCACTTCAAGTTTTTGCTGTAGACGCAATACGCGTATGTACTTCCGATTGCCATTGTATTTCAACTACCTAAGCATTCTTTGTGTGTCAACAGTTTGCTTGCGATCACTTTTCTCGTGGCACGAGGACTGCACATTTTTGTTCTACTTAATGAATTCCTTCGACTACAGAGAATTTTTAAACCACTATGTATATCTAAATCATTTGGATGAATCCTCATTCATACATACGTAAACTCGCGTAACCTTTATAAGTCGTTCACGTGCAAATTCATCGAAGCATTTTGACAGAAGATTGACATGTTTAGTCTCGCGAAAATATCCGAAAATGCAGTAGCCAAGGTCGATTACATTCGTGCACGCATTTACATATGTATGTATGTTTCAACGTACTCGTATCATACACGCGATCTTCAGCAGCGTTAGGTCGAAACCAAGGAAAATTCAATTTAAATTTTTTCTCATGGAAAGAGCGCAGCTGCAATTTTCTTCTACGGTCGCAAACTTTCCAAAAATCCCAGGTTCCCAGCCTCTAAAGGGCCGGAAACCTGAGCATACATTTTCATCCAAAGTCCTCACAGTCGAGCTGTTCGATGCTTTTTCCATTCAACAATAACCCAGGTCAGAGAATCGTGATTTACCAAGTCCGTTCAGGAGCATGAATTCTTGTGATCGTGACGACCGTTCGAGGTAGCGCCACGGTGTGGCCATCCCGACGAACTACCACGAAACGATATCCTTATCCTCGTTTCGCCGACTTCGAACGATCGTGCCCTCTCTACGTCCTCTCTTTCTCGTTTCTTCCGTTACACCGCGCCGCAGGCTGCTCTTCTCTTTCGTTCTCACTTCTGTCCTGTTCTACCTCGGCATCTTTGTCCGTCGGTAACCGACTCTTGGGCGTCTCTGTCGTTCCGCTGGTTTCCCGCGCGTTGTTCGCTATTTTTCTCTGTCCAACTTTCTCTCTCGTTCGCAGCTTGCAGCACCCTCTGTTCCATTCTCTCTGTTCGTTCGGACGGCGCACACAGGCCCAGAACAGCACGGTCGTATACCATGCCTCTCTCTCTTTCGCCGTTTGTCTCTCCTCCGTGCCCTTCGTTTCCATGCAACCGCCCTCAGTGCGTGACGGCTCCGCGGGCCACGGAGAACCAGAGAGGCGCGCGCGCACGGCCATGTTTACTCGGTTTTGGTGGCGTTTCTTTGTCGGACGGGACGCGCTCTTACCGGTGCTGCACGCCGCGATATTAATTATGCCAGCAGTCAGCCCTGCCGCCACGTGTGCCTCGTAATCCGACAAATTGTCGTTTCGCTCCGGGTTTACCGAAGGTGTTGTCTCGCGAATCAGAAGGCCCATTTGGAGCGTGAGCGAGCAAGCTAGCGAGCGTATGTTCGCTGACCACGAGCACGTTGTGGCCACGACAGCCCGGTGCTCTGTAGGAACGTTTTGTTGTTGCCGCTTAACCTGGAGCACGAAGTGCGAGGAAGATCGCTCGCCTCCACGAGATGGAGGAGCTGCATAACGGTGTCATCCTGATCAAGTGTAAGTCTGCCATCGCGCCTGTCAATTCCCCGCTGACCGACCGATCTACGGCCCCCATGTGTGATCTCGCGTCCCATGCACGAGCCCGGTGACGGCGTTCAACCAGAAACAGAACGTTCACCCCTCTGTCACGGCCGGATCTAAATTCCTGAGCCGTTGGGTCGGTAAATTCGCTACGCCATAACTAGCTGCCCCGGACCTTTACACACTCGAAAACAGCTGCAGAAATATTCAGAACCAAAATTTCTTTTCTATCATACTAATATATCGATTTCTACTAGACTTGTCAACGTGTCGGTCGCATATGCCATACAGATCCGCAGATGCTACAATAAACCGTGTTTCTTTTATGCTTAAATACCGTTATGTCGTTGTCCACGATATTCGCAGTTTTTACGAAGACTATCCGCAGACTATCTTAACTTTCGATGACACGGTAAACGGTGCTTCTTTCTTTCTACACCATGGATTATGTAGTTGTCCACGGTACACGGAGTGAGTTTTTTTTATGTGACAGTGAGACTCGAATCATGGAAGTGGTTCGGTGCAATGTATTCGGTTACAACACGGGCGATCATTGTTCCGGCAATTTGCATCGGCACGATTGTGTGGAAACGATGGAACGCCCGTATCGTGCGGCATCAACGGCAGGACAGTGCCCGTTCCGCGTTCTTGCTGCTTCGTCCATACGTCTCTTTCTTACCTACTACTGATACCGGCACTTCAGAAAAGGCTTGTGATGTTCTCTGCAACTGACAAGCAAACCTAACCTGGTAATTCGAATTTTAACGAAAATGTTCGGCTCTACAAGTACCTACGCAAAGAACAATTCCTTTAAAATATAGACAAACAATATTACGTTTTTTCAACACACAAACGCTTTACATTCAGCTATATGTATATTATATCCAAAGACATGTTATATTAGAGACGAAGCAAATATTGTGACGATTGAATAAAGCATTGTCCTTTACATGACACAGTCGTTTTTATGGAGTATGGCAGAATAAAGGAAAACACATGCATTCTTGAATTTTGTAAATTCCACATACCATAAAAGCATGAAGATTCTCAATTTACTCGACTACTGATTTAATGGATTTATGATAAAAATGAGTAGGTGAAATATAAACATACATATTAAATTACTGGAATTTAAGAATACTATTACTTTTAATTTCTTAACCTATTACACTACTATTTATATTGTGGTTATAGTGATTAGAAATTCTCCATCGTTCAGAATTCCATAAAACAAAAAACGAAAGTATATATTTGTTGCATATGACTGTATATCGACTATAACAAAATCGAATTTTATTTCACTTCAAAGAAAATTAATCACATACATATGTAGACTCTGTTCAGAATACTGTAGGGCAAGGGATTAAAATGATTAAATGTAAAAATATATTTCTACTTAACTTCCATTCTTTAGAGTTAACTTGAAGACTTTTTATTCTCCATAACGAGTCGCAGTCTAGCAATCAGTTTCAGTAGTAGGCTGGCAACTTAAAAAGACGACAACGATACATTTTCATTTACTGCTAGAACGTTCGTAATGTTTGATTTGGTTTATCTGCCACGTTTGTCGAAAGGAACCTTAAACTTAGAAACCGATGCCTCAAGAGCGACGCTTCCTTCGATTCTTCGAAAGGGGTCACGTGATCGTTCAAGTGAGAGCAGTGATAACCTATAAATAAGTTCGCGGTTGGATGTCACAGTGACTAAATTGTCTCCCTTAACCGTTCGAAAATATTCCTCGGTAGACTGTCCCCTCGTGCGCGTCTCCGTATTTTCGTAGCTCGTAAACGTTCACGTGCGATGGATTTTGCAATTTTGTTTCCCTTCGACAAGCGCGCGTCTCGTAAATCCTTCGACTACGTACCGACCACAGTCGGACTATTATGTCGTGAAACAATAGTATACGCGGAATGAACAGGCGTATATTGCATCGGCCTACCATCGGACAATTTCAACGTATTGTACCTGACGAACGGGAAAACGGTGTTCTTCGGAAATGTTCGCCGGGGAAAGTACAGGGTGAGTCAGTGGGGCGGGAAAATTTGAACACGTAATAGTTCGCGGAATAATTTAATCGTTCAATATTGAAAATAAATGTAGACTTATTTTGCTTTAACCTATATCTCATAAAAAAGTATATTTCTAAGAAAACTATTTTATATTATTCCTTGCATAATTGTGTCTACTACGCAAAAATCGATTTGTAAATGTCAATGGAATCATTTGAGTCTCGATGAATCACGTCTTCGTAAGCCGGAAGTCCTGTATGACGATCAAGGAAGTATCTTTTGAAGTAAATTTTCGGTAAGACACTTGAAATGAATGAATTTTATCGTATGTAATTAATGTATTATTTATATAAAGTGAATGAAGAAATTCATTGTACGTAACAATGTACGTAAAATATTTGTTTAGAAGTTCATACACATACGTCTTCATCTACAATGGTTCTCCTGCCACTGTTCGTGGTAATGTCATATACATATTTATTTATATAATAATTATAACAATCTTGAAGATGATAGTTACATTAGAATGATTAGTAAAGTCCACCAAATGTTCATTGTTTGATAAGTGTTTAAAATTCGTACCAGTCAAGGAACTTGTCTTTTGAAGTACATTTTAAATAAAACAAAAACATTAAAAATGCTAGGGAGTTGTTAAGAACAATATTGGAAAAAACCTGCAAGGGGTTAATGCAATTTATTTGACTTTTGATACGATCAGCCGTTCACAAAGAGGTGCTTTAAGGTTGCCTATAAAGTTGCGAATTTGCATAAACATCCGCAGTCGAATCATTAGAATTTGAGGCGCGGTATCGTAATCGACACATCTCGCACGATTCGTTGTCGAAGTGCGGGTACGATGCCCGTGACACGTCGACATAAAATAACGATCGGGGTCTCGATTCGGGATTGGTTGGTTCTCCATTTCGGACGCCTCCACTAGCTTGTTAGAATGATAATTTATGCCTGATGATGTATTAGGTTGATCGGACACCTATCTGTGTCTCTCTCCTCTTCTTCTCTTTCCTTGAAAGTAATCAATCTCCGCAACCGAGCTGTTTACTGATTTAGTCTTCGGCGTTACAGATTTCTCCATCTGGTACTTGTGTGAAATGCCACGCCTACGATGCACTTTGCCGGAGAGCTTGTTCACTGATCTGATTCTAAACAATGGGTAATTTTTACAGTAACGTTATATCATCTTTTGAAAACGTACCTTCCGGCGTTTAACAATTTGACGGTTGCTATCACGTGTATGAAATACAATGAATCACAGTAATATTCGGATATATTTAGAAGGACGACAACTCTTTTTAAGATTGGATACCACTTGTTCTTTTTTCAGAAGTTAGACCAGTTTACTACATGACGCGACGAAGGAATTTTGAAAAAATTGCAATTGGTCAGAATTACAAAGAAAATGCTAAAAGTTGCATTTTACAACTCCTTTATGTGGACCTATACAGTGTTTACTCGATATATGTCCAAAACACGGGTCTAGCCAGGGACGTATATCGGCCAGGAAATATTCTTTGATCCACGCTGAATCTAGAAAAGGACAGCGAAGGTCTAGAGACCTGGGTTCATGGTCCCTCATGGGGCCCTACTCCGCGACAGTGGGGATAGTCCTGGAACTTTTATCGGCTCGGCATTTGGGACGTATATAGAGTAAACACTGTATCGAAAATTTAAAAATACGTTCTGTAGAGCTGTGTCAATTGCATACATATTCTGAGAATGTCATCAAAATCGGTCAACGTTGCAACGAGCTACAAATGTTCAAAAATGTTGAATGGTGTTTTTCCTCATCAACGGATTTTGAGGAAACGTTCAGCGTATGATGCAGATCTACAAAATGTATTTTTAAAATTTTCAATGTGGGCCCACAAAAAAGTTGTAAACAACAATTTTTTAGTATTTTTCTGTAATTCCGACCAATTGCAAATTTTCCAACATTTTTTTCTTTCACTTCATGTAGTAAACTAATTGTTAGAACTTATAAAAAACATCCAAGTCGTACGGTCCAATATTGAAAAAGTTATCATCCTTCTAAAAGTGTCCGAATATTACTCTGATTCATTGTGTGTATATACAGGGGGTCTCACAATCTGCTAAAGGAGGCCACCTAAATACAATGATTTCTCTATATATGTCGCCCAGGGCTGGATGATAAACGTCGCAGAATTATCCCCACTACCGTAGGATATACGCCGTGAGGGCCCATGACTTTCAGGTTACCTTGACTACAAAAAATATGATAAAATTGTAGGATGAAATAATGGAATCATTTAGGTGACCTTCTTTAGCTGATACACCCTGTATAGTCTTCAAGGCAAACCGCCGGCATCAGGCGTAACTTCGTTCTTAAAGATTAGGCGCACCCTAATAGTAAATAAAGAAAAATGAATTTGCGTTACAGTATTAAGTATCGTATCATCTATTAGTAATAAAACTGTTAATAATAAGGGAACATCGTACTTCATAGTTGAAATCACAATTTATTTGCACTCCAAATATGTACATAATATCTGTTACTACTTTCGTTTCGTGAAAACCTCCACATAAGGTTCTATACGTCCAGATAGAAGTCAGAACTTTCTGACCATGCTAATCCAAGCTTTGAAAACCTCTCGACTAATATCGAATCTGTGCTTACTAGATCGCAGGACCTGTTAGCCGCGCGTGGGCGTGCTTTCTCTTATAAAAGTATGGATTGAAATGTCATGCCGGTGGTCGGTATTTCGCCGGTTATTAAAAATGCGCCGTTTGTATTCCGCTCGCTCATTGTGCACGCCGATGAACCGGTCGAGATAGTGAAAGGGAACAAATAGGTACTAATTTGTACCTTTCGAAACCATGTGGATAATTGTACGCCGAACACGTCCGATTGAATATTCATAGACATATACGATATCCCCCCCCCCCCCCCCCCCTTCTGTTTGGAGTAGTTATTCTCAATTTGTCGGATTTATTATGTAGGTACGTGTCATAATTCTACAGGGTGTCCTAAAAATGTTATACTTCCTTGAGTGAGGTGATTCCTGAGGTCATTTGAAGTAACTTTTTCCGTTGCGAAAATGTTCACCGCGGCTTTGTTAAGGAATTATTAACGAAAAACACGGACCAATCAGGGTGCGGCAACAGCGGACGGATTGCGGCTCAACGAGAAGTCCCGCTGAGCGAGTCGTTTGATTGGTCCGTGTTTTTCATTAATAACTCCTTAACACGTTAAGTAACCAGCCCGTTTTGCTTGCCGTTCCGTTCAGGCCCAGACACGATCGTGTTAACGGATGATTTTTAAAAAATCCACAACTTTGTTCACGTTGTTTCAATAAATTACATTGACTTTTTTTATATTATTTTCAAAGCATAATGAATATTTAAAAAAAAGATATATATATATAACATATATATTAACTGATTTTAATGAAAGAATTCAATATCTCTTTTTTAATATCCATTATGCTTTAAAAATAAGTATAATTAATATAGTCACTGTAAGTGGCACCCCACATTAATTGGGTCCCTTACCCTATTCTTTTTGTTTTTGTAACGTAGATCTAGTGTTGAAAAGTCAGTACAGTGACTCACAAAAGTATTCGAACGCTACATATATTATTACATTATGTAATGTTAATATTTTGTTGGACCACCTTTAGCAGTAACGATGTGTTTCAATCGACGTTCCATACTATAAATCAATGATTTTGTAAAAGTACACTCAATGGAATTCCATACTTCTATGATTTTTTGTTTCAATACCTCCTTTGAAGTAATTTGATATTTATTTAATCTTTTTCCGATTTTAAGCCCATAAATTTTCAATTGGATTTATGTCTGGACTTCGCGGTGGAGTAGTTAACATATGTGGTGTGTTATATATGATCCATTCTTTTACAATTCCTGCAGTATGCTTAGGATTGTTATTTTGTTGGAAGTGGAAGTCTTCCAATAATCCTAATTTGCGCGCACTTTCTTCAAGGTTGTTCCTTAAAATATTTAAATACTTATATTTATCGAGTATTCCATCAATAAATACCAAATTTCCGGTGCTACTTGCTGCCATGCACCCCCACACCATAACCGATCCACCTCCGTGTTTCACTGTTTGGTGTAAATTTTTAATTTCCAATTCCGTATTTGGTTTTCTCCAAACATAATTTCGACCATCTGAGGCAAAGATGTTAAATTTAGACTTATCCGAAAAGATGACTTTATCCCAGAAAAAATGATCTTTATTGAGATATGCTTTTGCAAAAGCCAGTCTTTTTTTCGATTTACCGAATTAATATATGGCTTCTTTCGTGGTACACTGCCATGAAAATCATTATTTCGTAAGATTTGTAGACATAATTCGGGATGAACTTCTTTATGAAACATGTCAGCTACCATATTTGTGAGTTTAGGAGCGGATATAGTAGGATCTTTTTTTTATTTCGCGAATGATAATTTTCTGTTCTCTTTCAGTTAAATTCTTTCGTCGACCTGGTCGAGGGTTGTTCGCAATTGTTCCTTCATTTTTTGATTTTTTAATAATATAATGTATTGTAGACTTACTTCTGTTTACAATTCCTGCAATCTCGTTATATGATTTTCCATCCTTATGCAATCGAAGTATCATTTCTCTTTCACACTTTTGTGTCTCTGACTTTTTAGTCTTCGTTTTAACTACTACTGTGCACAGTTCTACGTTGCTGTTACGGAAACGATGCCTTAACATCAACTGAACGTACCAATGTTTTCATTTAGTAGTAATGTGTACATCCTTTTTAAGAAAGATGAAAACATATCAACAGCGTTACAGCGTTCGAATACTTTTGTGAGTCATTTATTACGCGTGTTTCTAATAAATATACCATAACTTCTGCCTACGCTGTTGAATCCTTTTCAAATTTTACTGACATAATCTTGAGATTTCCCCCTTACTACAGATACCAAATTGTTCTATACAGATTAGTTTAATACATCTTACTTTATTCATTAAAATTTGTAGACGTAAGCGTTCGAATACTTTCGTGAGCCACTGTAAGTCGTGGAAGTTTGTTCGTAGAGCTGGAGTTGCATGCTTTGTAAAATGAGGTCCGCGTGCAACTACAATTTATCGTTTTAAATTGAGCATTTGTTGCGAGTACGGTTGCGATGAAAGGGAATGAAAAAAGCATATGCGAGACCGGAGAAATATGGGCCAGTGACCGTGACAAGCATCGCGTGGCTACGACCGCAAAAGGTAATTCGTAGCGATAATGGTGCGGCAGATACACGTAACCCAATACAAACCGTGTTACGCAGGACGGGAGACTGCTTCGATTTTCCTGAAACCTGTTCTGCAGAACTTTTCTTCTCTTCCACAGATATGTATAGCGACGACAAAGTTCAATGCCTCTGATAACGTATTTACTTACGACCAATTTCAACAACAACGCCGCGTACTCGCAAACAATACACTATTCGCTGGCAACGTTTATTTCTACAACAGTCCCCATGGTTGTTTCATTCACAATGAACACATTTAACGCTATGTTGGTCTCCAGGGATTGACAGTATCTTTAAAAAACAATATTTCGTAATTGATATCATGTTATAATGTTAAGATGTTTACACTGTTTAAACTGATGTTTAAAGTCCTCTATATTTAAGATTTATCGATGACCTGTGAAATGGAGCAAATGGATAGAAAGTGGTGAAGATTACTTTCGAAAGTAGGATATGTTTTGATCGTTTAAAATATAATTAATAAATTCATGAGGATAGGACGTTAAATTACGTCAAAATAATTAAATTAAATAATTATATTACGTCGGATATGCCGTGACGCTCATAGCGGACGTTGTTAAAACAGTCCATGTTCTTCAGTAGGAAAATAATTTCCCTAGTTCATCGTAAATCACTAGTATTACAAAATATTCGATTATTTGTTGTTCTTTCCTTCTTCAAATACGTAGTTTGACGCGTCTATCTCTTGACCTTGTGACCTGATAAAAAAAAAGCGAAAGTTAGATCGTGCGAAACACAACAATACAACTATCTCTACTGACAAAAGAATCCTAGTACTCCCAAAAATTTGATAATTAGCAGATCTTCATGGATAATAAAATTTGTATACATCAATAGCAAGCAGTAGAAGCTAAGTAAAAATTTATTTTCATCATTAATAGTTGTAATATTCAATTAATAGACTTCTTTTAATGTTTACACTGTTTTACATTGCATCTACCCATTTTTGTTATAAATGCATAAAATTCGCAGTCTATTCATAACTGTAACATCCAATTAACAGTATACATATCCGAATGTATCACCTTCGAGCTGAAAAGATCAAAATGAGAGAAAATAATGTATACGATCAAAATAAATAATAAGTAATTAAAAGTTAAACTATAATGGATGATAAACTTTCTTATAAAACGCAAGTGACCTAGCTTCGCCGTCTATCCGACCATCAGACATTCCACCAGACATTCTTGACAGTTAGATGATGTTAACTAACCCTTGCTCAACGTGTAAACTTTTTACACTTAATGCTTATACTAGTATATTATTGTAGGGGACAGGGATACGGCGACAATGATGCATCAATTTCATATTTTATGCTATACAGTGTTTACTCGATATTTGTCCAAAATACGGATCTAGCCAGGGACATATATCGGCCTGGAGATACTATTTTGATCCACGCCGAACGTAGAAAAGAAATAGTGAAGCTCTAGAGGCTTTGGTTCCTGGCCCTTCTTTGGGACTTTTATCGGCTAGGAATTTGGGACATATATAGAGTAAACATTGAATATTAGACGCATTTTACAAATGGTGATATAATTGAACTCATACATTATAAGAAATTCTAAAGAACGTCTCGATTACGTCGAAAGAAATTCTTTAGACGTAAGACTAATTTGAGCCAGCTGCGCGTAGGTATTTGACAGGTCGTTTGACTTTTCTAGACTAAACAGATCGCCAGAGACTATCTAGCTACCTTGATAGATGATCTCGGATGAAATGGAGTTAAAACTGGTATGATAACAGCTAAAATGTTGACAAAATTCTTTCAAAAAATATGTAAAATAGTCGACTCAAATTGACCTGAACGGTTTGAATATAAAAAAACTGCATATAACGCATACAGCACAATTTAATAAAATATACATAGGGTGAGCGGCCCCATTACTGTGCCTATATAAATTATACTTATTTTTAAAGTATTATGAAAATTAAAACAAGGATATTAAAATAAATATGTTAATACATATGTTATATATCTTTTTTAACACTACAACCACCGAACCCGTCAAAATGACTAGTCCCTAATTTTTTCTTTCACAATTACTGAAATTATAAAAATGTCGAAAACATCAGAAATTGTTGAATGAACTTTCTCATTGAAGCACATATTACAATAAAAGTTGTGTGAACTCTAGAACTACCGAGCAATAAATGCGACTCCTGTATATTGCTTTGTAGCAGTGACAAGACTGTATCCATTCTAACTTCACACAACTTTTATTGTAATATGTGTTTCAATGAAGAAGTTAATATTCATTATGACTTAAAAATGACCCGTCGCGGTGGGGATAAGCTCGAGCGACCGTCAATATGTACAATTTTATTCCGATATATGACGGCGCTTTTTATTTCGAAATAAGAACATTGCTATCCGCTTTTCATCCGCAAGACGATGAAAGCCGGTCCCGAGCTATCGCCTTATATCAAATGAAAACTGTAGTGAATTATCGGCGTAGGTCAGAAGTGAATCCGGCATAGGTCTAGAACTCGCAGGAGTCCGTGGGTTAATATAACCATAGTAATTGGCATCCCCACAGTAATTGGGTCTCTTACTCTACCTATGTTAAGAAAGAAATTCTTTGTTAAATTGTTGCGAAAACTTGGTTTTCTTGGATTTGGTTCGTTTTTTAATATGTTATTATAGACATCACACTGAATAGTATTGTGAAAATGCTATTATCTAAAAAAGTTTACTCAAAAACCATTAGTCTTTGAACACCATTCGCATTTAATATCGCATGTACTCGATCGTGTTTGTTTATTTATGTTCTGTAAATCGCATGCTCTTGTTTGTTTTCCTTACATACACGTATAGGTATGTGCATTATGGAGTAAAACCGTGGGATTAATCCCTTTAATTACACATCCACAACGACAGAAAATCTATTTTAACGTAAACTTAAGTTTTATTTAATCAGAAATCAGTTTGGAGTAGTTTTGAATTGAGGGTGACTCCATTTACGTAAATATTTACCCATTCTTCGAGTATTATCAACAATTTAAATACGGAAGTTAACCGTATTAAAAATTCACGCAAACAAACCCATTAAATCTGTTCATTATATATTTTATTATAACTATCTAGAAAAATGTTGATGCTATCTCTTAATCTCAACCATAGTATTCTTACTTTCACTGCCGCATTAAATTACTTGTGAATTATTTTCGCTAGCCACAGCATTTGTCATGCGAATACCGTATAACAAAACGCTTATGGTTTCAAAACGTTCACTACCAGAATTTATTTCAGCAATAACCTTTATAGTTACAATATTCCATCAAATGCGGTGTATCTTGTGAAATATGAAAAAAGATACTGTCACTGAAAAATTATACATTTTCCGAATATCATACAATGCATTATAATTTATTAAAATTATAAAAATTGTACCTTCCATGCGCTTATGTTATGACGGTAACGAATTTCTCAAGCTGAAGAGCACATCTCAGTCGAAGGGCTAAAATCGAATCGGTAAATCTCGAGTAAATATTCGTTGATTGATCGTTCGAGTTTCGTTTCGAGTCAGTTCAAAAAAGCAAGGGTAGCTTACGCAATCCGAATCTAGACTAGAATACTCCCCTAAGGTAGTTGTTTACAACGGTCGAGGTCGTCGATCTGTTATGCAACACAATAACAGACCGAGCTGACGTTCATTGTCGTGCTCGCGGCACCTGAAAACGTGCGTCGCGAAAACATTGAAAACGATCATCGGTGCGAAACCAGCCAGCTATAGCAAGTCTGTACGTACACGAAATCGTGGGACGCGCGCACGTTGTCTTACGCGTAGAAAAGCAGCCGCCACCGCCGCCGCATAATCTCTCAGTTATGCGTGTTGAGAAACTCGTGTGTACGGTGTATAAGGGGCCAACAGAATGAGAGGGCTTGCGAGAGCGAGGTCGCAGTAAATTCGGCTCCCCGCTAGCGAAAAAGGAAGTATTCCTGTGCCGATGACTCCTCGAATCGTGGACTCTGTCGTCAGAAATAAAGTTAGTGGGGAGCACGTGTGTGTCACTGTAAAAAGCCGGCCTCTCCGTGAGCCGCTCACACGGTTACGTGCTGCCCGCTCACAATGAGCACTCGACAGCGGCCGCGCGCTGTTGCCAGACTTATGTTAGGCCCACACGGGACGACCGAACGCCCGCTTTTAACTAATTGACTGCGTACTACTCTCCTGCGTTGCATAACTAAGGAACCTCAAAAAGTTTCTAATTCCTCTTCTCGCTATTAACCGCGTATTTTGGCTTTTGAGGCCGTATTTCACCAATCTTTTGAAATTTTTCTCAGAAGAACTATTGAACTTTTTGCATTAGAATTTCGCACACATATTTATGGGTATTTCGAGCACAAGTTATACTTTTTTGCAAGTAAAAATAATGAAAATTACACGAGTTATACAGGGTGGGTCGCCACATTTTGCCATCTAGATTTACGTCATTATTATTATGCATAGCAAACAATGTTTCAGATGAAGTTTAATGGTTTTGAGAGTGGCACATTCTGATGGTACATTTTTTGTAGGTGGACGTGTAAAGGACATATGAAGGTGATTAATGTTTTTTTTAATGGAATCATATATTTTTTATTGCATCAGCTGATGCTCCTTCATATTTTTTACAAAAAAGTATTAATCTATTTATGTAAAAAAATTATTACTTTAGGAGATATTTTAATTCTAATTTGTTAGGAAATCTCGACTTTCTGGTAAATATTATGAATTCAATGTGATAATGTAGTAGGAGAGAAAGAATTATCAATGTAAATATTTACATTTTCTGTGTTGATAATTCTTGCTCTCCTACTTATTGTGAAGTTTAGACTTATTGGTTCATACTTTATCGAAGGATCACTAACCGGACCAAAATATGCATATTTTTTATCAAATACTCTATGGACATTTTTAGATAATTTACCACTGCATACACGACAAATAATGTGGATTCAACAGGATGGTTGCCCTGCTCATTATTCAAGAAGCAAGGGATACATTAAATCGAATGTTACCAAATCGTTGGATAGGGCGAGGTGGTCCCATTCATTTTCCGGCAAGATCACCAAATCTAACGCCCGTCGACTTTTTCTTGTGGGGCTACTTAAAAAATAAAGTGTACACTGAGTCTCCAACTACAATGGCCAATATGAGGGATCGTATCATCAATGAGTGTAACAAAATAACATCAGATACACTACGCAATGTTAGTGAGTCATTAACTTCTCGATTCAGAAAGTGCTCTGATGCAAATGGTCGCCACATTGAACCTTTTCTGTAAAGAGACATTACAATTAAAATATCTCCTAAACTAATGATTTTTTTACACAAATGGATTAATACTTTTTTGTAAAAAATATGAAGGAGCATCAGCTGATGCAATAAAAAATATATGATTCCATTTAAAAAAACATTAATCACCTTCATATGTCCTTTACACGTCCACCTACAAAAAATGTACCATCAGAATGTGCCACTCTCAAATCCATTCAACTTCATCTGAAACATTGTTTGCTATGTGTAATAATAATGACGTAAATCTAGATGGCAAAATGTGGCGCCCCACCCTGTATATTTTTTTATCGAGTATGCTTTGAGAAGCTTTTGTTGATCGAAAACAACAAAAAAATGAGTTGACTGTGAATTTTATGTATTTGTAACAAAAATTAATAGGTAAATACAAAATTGTAAGGACTAAAAAATTACTAAAAGAAAGATTTCGTTTTTATATAATTTGTACTTCCTATAATTGACTTTGCCCATTTTTGTTCTTTTTTGTGGCCATGGTCTGAATCAAAATGATAAAAAAAATCGAAGATATTTATTGCATGAAATAGAAACCGAGAATTTGAGATTTATGGAGTTAATTGCATTCTCAATCCTCTTATATTTCTAGTTCCATCACCATAGAATTAATTTTTGAGGCTCGAGAAATAATTCCAAATATGGGTTACATGGTATAATCAACGTGTTAATACACGAGTTCGAATGGAGTAATTTCTTTCAAAGTGGCCCAAATGGCTCAACTTTTTTGAAGAACATAGGATTGGTTTACTACATGACATGTAAACAATTTTTTTAGAAAATTGCAATTGGCAGGAATCGCGAAGGAAATAGTAAGTATAGATTGTTTTAGCGTTTTTATCTGAGCTTGTAATGAAAATTTAAATAACAATATGTTTCGTAATGAGTGTAGCCGGATAGCATGCCAAAAGTGCGTCTAAACCAAATTGAATTTGCAATAGGCCATTCGATAGCTTATCCAATGTAAATAGATTGTGCCATTTTCAACCCTATACGTCGACATGGGGGAGGGGTAGAAATGGGGTGACAAAGAAAATCAAGTTTTTCCCTAATTTCTCTTATCCTCTTAAATTGAAAATTCTGAAAAAATCAGACATATTTTAGCTATTAGAATGCACATATATGAATTTTTTCAGAATTTTTAGCTTCGAAATGAATAATGCATGACTTTGTCTACGTCTTCGGCTATCGAACTCGTTATTGACAGTGAGTAACCTATTACAGTTACTTGACAAGACAACACGAACAATATTCTCAAAGATAGATAATTTATACGGGGACGTTACAACTGTATTTTAAAAAATACGTGAAAAATTAGTAAGTATTAGTAGTATTAGTTAGTAGTTTAAGTTATGGTTTTGAAATAAATTGAATCTTTTCTACAGATAAATTGATTTTATATCGCTGAAAGAAATATTATAAATGAAAAATGGTAAACAATGTTAAGTATTATCCTAGAAGGAATTTCTAACTAATTTAAACGAGCCTCGTCCTAAATTGATCAGTCATTTAATTTTTTGGAAGCAAACTGAGAATTTAAGAATAAATTTAAAGTTTTGCCTAAGTAATTTGAGAGCACGTTGCTTTATTCAGCAAAAGTAGAAAAGATTGATTACTTTCAACCTGTTACATGTCAGTATCCTTTGAAACGTGCTGCGATCAATTTAATTTTTAGTGCACGAGTACTCATGTATTCATAGATCTCTATTTCACGTGTACTTATTAAATACACGTGTACACGTGTTCTTAATTCATTAACATGCGTTACACGTGTCTCGTATACACGTGCATTTTTAATGCACGTTTAAAAGTGTGACTATTATTAACCCATTAACTTCTGTTAATCCCGTCGACTTTTTAAAGCATGTATTAATAATTTGTAATTGAATTGAATTTCTCTTGTCTATATTTTCTTGAAGTATAATGTTATACAACTGAAATTGAACCAAACCAAAACACCAAATGAACAACACCAAACTGAATAACACCAAAATGTACGAATTACATTACACAACACTTCTGCGACGAAACGAACTTCATTTTATCTTCGAAGTACTTTTTCGTGTCAAATAAAGAATTTATTATTCTAATCATCAGCAACAATGGCGTAGATATCGCGTCATTACCGGACAAGTCAGACTTATGATTCATGCATAAGAGGTAAAGAGAAAAAAGCTTATCTGTAACTTGATTTGTAATATTCGAATATTGTTAGTGTTAAAGTAGCTTACACATTTCTATGGAGAAAATTCCATTAAAAATTAAGTTATCCTACTTCGTATAATTTTCTCTGTAACTTTGTATGACTCTATACTAATATATATTAATTATATTAATTATACTTATATTTATAATATAATAGCCTATATTAATTATACCTATTTTTAAAGCATAATGAACATAAAAAAAGAGATATTAAATTTTTTTCAATAATATATCCCGTGTTTCAATAGTATACCCAGTGATGAATCAAGGCCTCTAGAGCTTCGCTGTCCTTTTCTACGTTCGACGTGGATCAAAAAATGGTATATGCGGGCCTATATCATATCCCTGGCTAGACCCGTGTTTTGGACATACATGAATCGAGTAAACACTGTATATCTCTTTTTTTAAAATATTTACTATGCTTTAAAAATAAGTATAATTAATATAGACACAGTAATTGGGTGCCTTGCCCTAGTTTCGTAGGTGTAATGAAAATTTTGAAATAATTACATTTAGTCGAGTCGCCGGAAATGCATAAAGGTTCGCAGCACGGTCGTAAGTTTTCTCTCGTAGGTTCGAAACTTTACTTAGGAAATACTTACTTTACGTGTCGTAAATACCTTTCTTCGACGGAGAAATGTTTCGCGAACGAAAATACGCAGCAATTAATTCTCCGTACGTCAAGACACGGAGACGAGTGACGCGAGCAGTAGTTAATTGGGGTGTACAAGTACAATAGAAATCGACACACGTATACATCTGTGACGCAACGTGTTTTACAAGACTCTTCCGGAAGGCAAGGACAGTGGTCGTGTGTATCCTCTATGTAATTGAATTGTCCTCGCAATTAATTACGACCCATCCCTGCAATTCAATGAATACATTGTCAGCGTTTAAAAAACAAGTATTATTTGTACGCGCCTTTCTTCTTCCGACTAGTATCTTAATCGAAATACATACTCGCAACAAATGTAGAACGATTTTTATAATCAGGTTCGATGGCTCCAGAGAAAATCAGACATAGTCAAACGGCGAAGTCATGTTCGACGAAGACTGCAAATTCATTTATTTTTATTCTACCTGAAAACACAAAAAACTTGATTGTGGACGATTTTCTTCGTTTCGTACATACATGCACAAATTATTGTTATGACTGCAATAGCTGTATGAAACGTGAACCGAAAATGCACGCGAGATTCCAAGGTTTATATAATTAACATGTCTACTACCGGTTGCACAATCAATTAACTAATTTTGGATAAAACGTTAACAGCAAAAATTGTTGAAACCAAAAATTCGGGCATTTACTGCGAAGAGACTATTTTAATCTACTATTGCACTTTTCTATTTGGGAAAAAATGAAATTAGTTTCTTGGTAGTAATAATGATGAAAAAAAATTAAGTAAGGGACAGCGCTTTAAAAATGATGTATTGGCTTTTCGCTTCTATTTTCATTTTTTGCTATAAAATTGGAAGGATTGTTACAGTTAATTATAACACAGTAGAACATCGATTATCCAAACGCCTATATTCCACTGGTTGTTATGGCAGATAATCGAGATTCTATTGTACTGATTGTAATAGAATTGTATTGAAGGTACGCAACAACAAGCCAGCCAGTTGAACAGTTCTTGAAATATCAGAACAAAGTCGTTCAGTTGCATATCTGCAACTTTGCAAAAACACAATTCAAAGCACTATTTAACTCTATGTACACTGTTTACTCTATATATGTTCCAAATACCTAGCCGCTATAAGCCCCAGAAATATCACCACTGCCGCGGGGTATACCCTATGAGGAGCCATGAACCGAGGCCTTTAGAGCTTCGCTGTCCTTTTCTACGTTCGGCGTGGATCAAAGAATGATGTGAATGATATCTCCTGGCCGATATATGTCCCGTGTATACATCCCTAGACCCGTGTTTTCGACATACAGTGGCTCACGAAAGTATTCGAACGCTTACGTTTACAAATTTTAATGAATAAAATAAGATGTACTAAACTAATCTGTATAGAACAATTTGGTATCTATAGTAAGGGGGAAGTCTCAAGATTATGTCAGTAAAATTTGAAAAGGATTCAACAACGTAGGCAGAAGTTATGATATATTTATTAGAAACACGCATAATAAGTGACTCACAAAAGTATTCGAACGCTACATATATTATTACATTATTTAATGTTAATATTTTGTTGTACCATCTTTAGCAGTAACGATGTGTCTCAATCGACGTTCCATACTATAAACCAATGATTTTGTAAAAGTACACACAATGGAATTCCATACTTCTATAATTTTTTGTTTCAATACCACCTTTGAAGTAATTTGATATGTATTTAATCTTTTTCCGATTTCAGCCCATAAATTTTCAATTGGATTTATGTCTGGACTTCGCGGTGGAG
>CM052115.1:932604-950687 GCA_028454245.1 Halictus quadricinctus | reverse complement strand
AGTGGTTAGACAGCAGAAATATCGGGGTTTTGACATGGCCAGCTTGTTCACCAGATTTAAACCCAATTGAGAACCTTTGGGGAATACTTGCAAGAAAAGTATATGGCAATTGTAAACAGTACAATTCTGTTTCTGAGTTATGGACTGCAGTGAACGAAGCGTGGACATCAGCAGAAACTCTTCGTGCTTTGATTGCATTAATGCCTAATCGAATTTTCGACGTAATTCGAAAAAATGGCAATTATACTAAGTATTAATTTCGAAATTTAGAAGAAAATTTTGTTAATATTGATGTTATCTACTTAAAAAACGTTTGGCTTTATGGAAATTTCGCAGTTCAATTTTTGTTAAACTATATAATTTTACGTTTTTTTATAAATAAAGAATATATCTATGACTGCAAACATGTATATGGTTTCTTTTGTTAATGCAAAAATGCTATGATGTATCAGCTTCTCATTACTATGACATAATTGTAAGATTTCGGGCAGTGTAGATTTACCAGACCAGTCAAAATGACTGGTTTTGCAATTTCAATTCAAAATTCCTACTGCATGTAACATTTTCTTTTCGAAATGATATCATGACTTTTGTAACCATAACTAAAGAATCAGTTTTATGAACTTTATATTATTTTATATGTATTCGTAACAAATATATTTTTTGTTATTGACACTTATACCAGTACCAGTCAAAATGACTGGTGCATGTTTCTATGTGATGAGATGACATTGGGGCAGCTACAACAACTGATAAGTCCTGCAACGTTTTTTCGGGACAGAATATATGATTCCGGGAAAATCATGATTCTGATGCAGTACGCTAGCGGCCCTTGGAATTGTATACATATTTACTCAGGATTTTGGGCCGCACATAAGGTTCTCCTTGGGTCCCGGACACTTGGCTATCTGTAAGTGCGAACTCGATACTCGGGGTTTCTGAGTGTCTTGGCCGTGCTCGGTCGACTCGCTTTTGGCCGAGTTGATTGAGTTGTGGCCCGTAAATTTCTAGCACTGGCCCTATCAAGTGTTCCCTATCAGACCCTGGGAACATCTCTGCTGATTCTTGGGAAAATCCGCCCTTGCCAGGGGAAGGTGTCGTTCGGGTGACTTCACCCCCACTTCTTTAGTGGGACCCTGACGTAGAACAATAACAACGGACAATTTCTTCACCAGTTTTTCTCTGACGTTAAAATTACTATCTAAAAATACTTGATTGCTTGGAACAATACGTGCAAACGAGAGGGAACTCCCGAAATCTTGCAAACAGAAGAAAGATAGCATGGCCCGTTTCTCAACGTTGCTGTACGAATCAAATGGATGTACACTTACAGTTTACAAGAGTAAACCGAATAAGAAGGTACTTGTACTAAGTACAAAACACAAACACGTAAAACTTGATAAAACTAACAAGAGATTACCTGAAACTGTGTCTTTATAACAACACCAAATATGGCGTCGATGTCACTGACCAAATGGCTCGAAAGTATACTGTCAAATCAGGTTCCAGAAGGTGACCACTTCAAGTTTTTTTCAATGTTTTAGATTTAGCTGGAATAAATTGCTGGATATTGTATAAAAACATGACAGGTGAAAATATATCAAGGAAAGACTTTTTGTTTCGTCTAGCTGAAGAACTTGCTTCTGAATATCAGACTTCAAGGGGAAAACCACAAGAAGCTAATATAGCAAGTTCAAGTGGCACCGTTCCTGTACGTAAATGGTGTCAAATAGGATATTGCAATAATAGTAAGACCACAACTATTTGCAATATATGCAAAATAAGTGTATGCGGAAGGTGTACATTGAGCAAAATCTACATATGTAAAAATTGTGACCGATGAACTACAAACAATTAAGCTTTTGATTAATTGATAATGTTTATAAATCTATTTTTGCATTACAATTAATATTCTTCAACTTTTTTTGTCATTTTTTACAAGTAAATAAAGACTGGAAACACCACTAAGCACTTTTTCTAAAGACCAGTCATTCTGACTGGTCTTGGCAGAAATAGATATACTTAAATAGCCGGTAAATCTAGTGACAATATCGAAACATTGCCGTATTCGTATGCGCGACACGGTAGCTCAGAGCCATGTCAATATCACTGGGACGAACTACAAAGGCGGTTGACAAGGTTCTTCGAACTG
The DNA here is from genome assembly GCA_028454245.1 of Halictus quadricinctus. Taxonomy (NCBI): domain Eukaryota; kingdom Metazoa; phylum Arthropoda; class Insecta; order Hymenoptera; family Halictidae; genus Halictus; species Halictus quadricinctus. Next base: position 948,535 of record CM052115.1, on the reverse strand, counting down.
AAATATCGTTTCCGGTATGTCCTGTCCGGACCACAAATATACGCGCATATTTTCGACGGACGCCGGGTAAGTATTTTTGGCCGTGGTCCAACAACCGGCTAAACGATAGGAAGAAGAAGGGCCCCTCTGGCCTCTCGATGATGTTGATTCCCTCCGTGTACGCGACACCGAAAATATACTTCTGGACCGCGTTACGACTTCCACGAGTGCGGGAAAAGCACCGTTCTGCTTCTCTAATCCACTGTCGGGAAGCCTCTTACGCTTTTACGCCGACTTTGCATTGGCCCCTATTCCGTTTCATCCCGATTCAAGCGGAAAGGGAGCGAGTCAAGCCGAAGAAGCGTGTCCAATTTGGTGGGACCGACTTTCAAAGCACGTGCTCTCTACCCGGTCAATTATTCGTCTCTATTAAGCCAATTATTTCGCTGAATTATTTCGGGAACTCGGAGATCAGGGGAAAAACACGACGATTAGGGGAAGTTACCCTAATGCCGCACAGTGGCCGAACACGCGAAATCCGCGCTCGAAAATGTAAAAATTTTTTTTTGTTTTAAAATAAACGAATGATGGGAATGTTTTAAAAACGTTCCAGAGGATGCAAATCCGAACAAAATTTGGTTATCCTCCTCCACGATTCACAGGAGGCCGACAAAGTTCGAGGAAAAAATTAAGAACGTGAAATTGTCTCCTTTCACATGATTTTCCCAATATTCAAGTGCAATTTGAAGGAAAACTATGAGCAATAGCCGAGTCGGATTTAGACAATACGAAAGATTACATCTTCTACGATTAAAACGATTTTAAAACAAGTAATTGTTATTACATCTTAAAAATTATAGTTTCTTCAAGTGAGCACAAATTTTTCACCTAAGTTTGAACTTCAAATATGCACATCGCAGCCGGAATCTAATAGAACCTAGCACCAACTACTCAAAACAATAAAAAAGAATTCATTTGCGACAACTTGCAACAAATCTACCAGAAATTACAGATTTACTTCAGAAATATTAATGCAGATGAACAGGTATATTAATTTCACTTATTCTATAATTTGTTTAAAACCTCTGTAATTTGGAGATATATTGAGTAAACACTGTAATCACATTTTACTTCGTTCCTGTCAGCGCAGGAGATTGTTGCAACTGACAAGAATCCGGTGCGTCATACAAATTATGAACAATTATATCTATTCATTTTTGTATTTAGTTAATTATCTTTCTATATTGTGCATAGAGTGTATCGGCTTTAATAAACAAATTTTTTTCGATGGGCCCACTATCCCATAGTATGTATCGGACAATACAAATTGCAGTCTTGCGTGTTCCTTTTCGTAATACCATTTATTATTTCGGTTTCAGTGATTAAAAAATACACCCGGACAACTTTTTTACTTTATTTTATACTTTTATACTTTATTTTACCCGGACTTTTTTACTTTATAATTACAGTAGAACCCCGCTAGATGCCTCGTTTATTGTACGGAATCCTCGTTTGTTGTTTACTAGCGACTCCCACCACAAGGTGTTCCGAGGTTCTGAAACTCTTAGTGGAGACTATCGTCTCCAAAGAAACAGAAGAAGATCGACACTGCGAATCACTATGATTGGCTACCTCTTTCGTTGCGCAACCTCGATTTTTGCTCGCATTTTCGATTCCATTTCATGCGAGGTTCTACTGTATCGAAATGATAAGAATGCTACCATGAGAAATATTGAATAGACTTCATTATTTAAGCACACATCATAATAAAAACCGTACATAATCTAATTAACTCCAATCTTCCACTTTCATAAGTAAACACAGGCAGATCATGTTTCAAGCTCGGTATGTTTAATTTTCAATGAGTCGACCTCGGAAATTTTGTTATAATAAACAACAAAAAATGACATTTATGTTTGCTTATTTGACATCGAAAACAAAAGTTTACAATTTCCTTATTGCTCATCTGCTGTGTTATTCAAATTTATATTAATAATTATTTAATGTATGTTGATATAATAAAATTGTGAATCAGGATGCAAACTAGTATCGTTTGACTGCGTTCCTAAAATTACAAACTAAAATTGATTTCAAAATACAAATAACAATGCAAGAAACAATGATTTCATAATTTTAGAAAATTGATCATTTATAGTTAAGAAGTTCTTAAAGATTTTTTAATTAGCGATCGCAAGTTTAATCGTAAGTCAATAAATCATCGCCAGTGACATGATCTAATCATTTCTCTTGAAATTACACTATACAAAAAGGATATTTTTACGCTTCTTTTGATATATTACATCATTTAGTGTCCTATTAATAGGTTCCCGGCACTCAAAGCGCTAATTGAGTTGCTGCATTTTTAAAGTCCATTAAAGGATTAATTTTTCAACCATCATACATAAATGCACCCGTGAGTAACCCTTAAGATTGTTAAAAATAGAAACCAAGTTTGATCATGTGTCTTGTAATCTATTCATCACAGCAAGAACGTTTTAAATATACAGATTGTATATTTTTAAGAGTTCACATGTCCGAGCAGATTAAAAACGAATTACATACTCAACAGGTATGTTAACAAATTTTTGTAAACTTTTCAGCAAGCTGCATTTGTTTACTGAAAACACAGATGAACTAAAATTAAAATATAAAAATCGATTTCTTCCTTGCTTGCTTTATGTAAAATTGAAATTATCTGTATCAGTTGCAACAAACGGGACTTCGATAAAAATTGAATTCTTCTCTTAACAATTTTAATAAATCAAGTATGATAATAACAATAATTTTAAATTCTTCTACTATTTTATGCTTCACCTACAGGATACCTACAGTGGCGACCAGTTACAAGGTTGGTGGGGAATGAATGACCGATGAATCAGCGCTATTGAATTTCATATCGTGTAATAAATAATTTACATGTGTCAATCAAAATAATCCCTATTGCCCAATTGTACACTTTTTTCTTCTGAGTTACACGATTACTTATATTTTTCTGTTTAAATTCTCTAGATTTAGGATCAACATAGTCTTCAAAATTGTATACAACTATTGCTCTTGCTGCAATGTTTTTCTGTTTAAAGGAATGTGTACGAAAACATCAAAAAGGCCATACAAGCTCGTTGTGTTACAAGTGTCTTTTACGCGACTACTATTTGCCAACCGATACGCATATGTTTATATTCATTTTATTGAACCACAGTGTCGAAGATAACAACATCAACCAAATCCCACTTTTCTTACGTTATATCAAGATATGAAAAATGTTTATGACTTATTAATCTAAATTAATAGGAATAGTTCGTTTTTATTACATACTTATCAGTAGACTACAGGTTTTCCGCGTTCATAGTAAAAACAAGTTGATAGCAGACTACAATTCATTTTTGACAACACTACAAAGATTATAAAAATTCAAGAGTATTGTTATACTATTTTCACCATATTAAAATTACTAAAAATACAAATGAATTTGTTTAACTCAACACCAGATTGTTAATTTTATGCATTTGTAACAAATGATATATCGCTTTCAACGTGTTAAAGTGATTAACTTAACTTAATCTTGCAATTAAAGCACAACATTTTCATTTGCATAAAGATTCAGTTCACTTGAAGTAAAGCTGAATTACTGTAACTAAACTGCGGATTTTTATTCAAAATAAAAATAGGTTGTATTAATTGTAAGTTACAGGAGCTGCTTAGACATTTATTTATTTTCATTATAATTTTATCAAGTTGAAAATAATACAACAGTATTTTTAAGTTCTTTAAATATGCTTACTGTTTTACAATTGATCTATTCATGTTTGTCACAAATGGATATGTATTGTTTTTGATGTTTGATATGTAATTTTTCGAAAGAACTAATTTTTTTACTTTCATCATGTTCATTTCCGAAAGTTCGAGGCAGTTTTAAATATACATGGTAGCCATTATGTGTTCATACCGGTCGATTTTCTCACGATCTATCGCACGAGGCAATGGTATTTCGAAATGGGAACGCGATACCTATTGACTCGACGATTATGAATCAAAGCCGGTAAGGAGAAACGAGACTGCACACGATGGATTGAGAAATTCGATCAATACGAAATTCTCTTCAATTCCATACTCGTAAAAAAAAGTATCAATCTGAATCGGCGGAGACCGCAAAACTGTTAGGGTAACTGTAGTACGTTCGATCGGCCTGTGGGTGACGAGTACAATGGTCGTTTCTACTCATCTTTATCTTCCACTGAATAAAATGTTCATATTTACAGTCTCTACTTGATAAATGTCCCAAATATCTAGCTTACAATTGTCCCAGAACTATCCCCACTACCGCAAGGTATACCCCGTGAGGGGCCCCGACAGTGGGTTTCGGCAGTGGATCAAAGCATTACTATGCTACCTTCTAGCCGATAATTGCCCCTGGCCATACCCGTGTTTTGGACAATTACCGAGTAGACACTGTATTTACCCAGGAAGTTCGCATTAAATTACCATTCGTAGTAAAAACCGTTTAATCGGATGCTTAAACCTGATTCACTATTGTTTACCAACTCCGAATTATTTATCAACGATTATTGAATTCATTGCTTGATTTGCTTGAAGATACTAATACTTTAACGTCCTTATTGCTAATTTCTAGACCGCGAAACTTTACGCAAAGTAAACATTTTTTGTATTTATCCCGAGAAACAGGAACGATTGAAGAGTTTCTTTGTTTCTTCAGCAATTTTAGTAGGTCATGAATATTGCATCGATAGTGTTTAATGTTTGAATATATAGTACTTTTTAAAATTATATCCACCTGTGTGACGCCACGCTGCGCTGTCCACTAATGACTTACAGGTAATAACATTTAGCTTCTCCGTTAACTTTAATACATAGCTCGCTTCTTTTAATATCCATGATATAAACGAAATACATACATGCATACTTAATTTATGGAAGGCACTAAATATGAGTATCTGAAGCGTGAAGCATGCGTGCTTCAAGATATTATCGTTGTTGTGTAAAATACAAATTGTACTGCTACAAATGCGTGACTCATTTCGTGTTCTCATAATCAGGCCTTCGAGTGATCGAAATTTGGATAATTGAGGTTAAGCGACCTTCTACTGTGTATGAAGTTTGAATATTCGAACAGTTCAAAAATTTCAAACTGTGGTATTGATATAGCCTACACATTGTCTCATTTTTCTTGAAGTAACGTAAATACCAACTTCAAATCAGTATCTTTTTTGTTCGACTGCTTGTCATAATTTTTATTCGTTTATTTGTAATGCTTGTTCTTGTATTATAGTACGAATACATATCACATAACAAAAAGTACAAAAAGGTTTCTTGTAAAATCAGACATTTAAATTTCGAACAACTATTCTTTCTTTAATTATATAAAATATTCCTAACCTTTCTAATATAATTTTTGCTAAGAACAACAGAACAGCCATTTTTATTTGTCACAGACTAAAGCTTCAAAAGTTCTTATAATGTATCTTTAGAGTAACAAAAAAAAAATCAATGAATATCCTAAACCGATAAATCAAAGCAGATTGTTCAATTTCCCATAATCTTGTATTACTTACAGCTTAAATATCATTCTGTGCAATATTTTTACTTGGCTGATGATAAACGTTAATAGAGATTTTAATTCCATAATTTCACACATTTCACACAGGCACCGGACCAACGAAAATCTAAGAGTTCGAATTTCTCGAACAAGTTCGCATTCGAATCGATATTTGAATATTTGAATTTTTAAAGAAATAGTTTGCACGCGTATACAATCGAGAAATCATCCGGTTAACAAGTTAAGAATTCCGTCGCGTCGTTCCGCTCGTTTCAAAAGTAAACTCGGTCCGTTTAACCCTCGTGCGCCGTTCAGGTAAATTTAACACAAAAGCAAACTCTCTCCCCTTCCCTTGTATTCTTCCTCAAAGAATTCTATAAATGACTTCAACGCTTACATTTTTTCCTTCGATTAGATGTTAATTTTAGTACAATTTAATTCGTAAATAATTCACATAATCGCTCGATCAGTGCCGAAAGCAGGAACTTATATACACACTGGTATTAGGCCAACAGAGTTATACCGAAACCGATATACGTAACATCGAAATAAATACCAATATTGTAGAAATGATAGGTAACGAAGACACGTTTATTTTTGTATAATTCAAACTATATATTAACTATATGTACGTAAATGAGAATAATAACATTTTTATTAGCCGTAAGCATTAAAATATCATTGAGTATATCGTCAAATAAATTTTATCGTACAGATAATAATATACAATATTTTACTGATAAAAACAGTCTGAATTTAAACACACTAACAAAACTAATTCAGTAATGTGCTATTAAACTAACAATAAATACTAATAAACTAAAGTAATAAATTCAATACCTACTATATTTGAATACTTTTGTACTTTCAATTGGTATCGATTGTCATTTGTTTATACTGTATCTCTACTCTGAATGTCACTATAGCCACGCCGCGGCGACTTTCTGTAGATCAGTGCGTTTAAAACTAAAGACACTTGTATCATCAGCGAGTTCACGGAGACAATAATGAACGGCAATATCAAATTCAGTTTTGCTTGCAATTTATAAACATTGTGAAAGTGGATTACTTTCAATTAAACCAAGTCATCGCATAGGAAGTTTCAGAAAAATTGTATTGGGTAAATACAAATAAGAAAAATGCTGAAAATTATTTGTATTTCGATATTACATATGTAAATATATCGGTTTTGGTATGACTTTGCTAACGTAATCAACATTGTGACAATACCTACAGAATCCACTTTAAAACTCTATTTCAAAAACATGTTGAAAAATGTGGTGAAATTAAAGAAATCGGAAAAATTACCGGCAAATAAAGGTAAATATGCCGGTATTTTTATATATCGTTATGCTCATCGTAGCGGTATGTATTTCGGTATCTATAAGGTTATAAGGCTATAACAGAGAAATACCAGTATTTCGTATTTCTGTAAAAGTCCCTGGCCGAGAGGTTAACAACACCACAACGTTCCGCGGTCCCGAAAACCGACGTCTGCGCGGACTAAAGCATCGCGTTAATAACATGGGTACACTTACCTGGTGGTTCTCGTTTCGCTTGAGAGCAGAGGATGATGCTCACTGATTATGTTGCTGGTCGTTGTAAATCCATTCGAAATCGGAAAAAAGGTCGTGCGTTCGCGGCGTAAACACACTTCGGACCGGGCCACACAGGCAGAAAACACAGGGACCATTCGTTCGCGCCTCGTGCTTAGATAGTTTTGCGTTCGCTCATTGTTGAATGTGGCCCAAGCACGCCCCCTTTGAGAGACCGGTCGACCGAGGAGCGGAGCAAAGAACGAGAGAGGAAGAGAGAGAAAGAGAGAAAGAGAAACAGGCGGAGAGAAAGAGAGTGGATCGCCGAGCCAAGAAAGGGACAGGGCGATCGAAGGGAATGCAAGATGAAAGGAGCGAGGACGACGACACACAGGCCGAAGAGAAATGCTGCACGGATTTCTTAACCACGGACGACACTTTAGGTAACACTTTATTCACTGATTTACAGGGATCGATCGGATCACTGTGTGCTGGACGGGCCCCGATCCACGGGAACACCGACCACCGGTGACAAATATTCGGCGACGATTGTTACGGCTGGGCCGAGCGAGCACCGCGCGTGTCTTCAGATTCCGACTCGTCCTCCAGGGACGAGGATCAACGAAAGATACCGATTTCACACGAAAATCGCCGGTCAGTAAACCACTGGTCATCCGAATTGCACTTGGAGTCTCATCGGTACGGCGATCGAGTATCGATCGCGGATTCTCAACAAGAAGCACTGCTCTTCTCGGTGATCATCGACGCTGCTACGACAGGGATGCGCGGACAAGACATCGGAAAAAATACACAGACGGCACGCACAAGTGTCGACGAGCGTGCACCTACTGGAGACGGCGAGTTGCGCGGATCGAGAGAGGTTCCCTTTTTCCAGTCCAACACACAAAGCGTTGCTCCTTGGTCGCGGCCCGGCCTCTACTGAGAAACAAGTACGCCAGGGGGCAGTCACGAGCAAGCGGTTCTCGGAGAGCCGGGAGCCTGAAAACCGTCTTCAGAAATCCCCGGTGCCTGTCCGTGAACGCTTTCGGTGGATGTACAGGGTGTTCCACTAACCGTAAGGTAGAAGGCCCTATTTCTACTCATACTGAGTTTATGCTAATCTTCGAAATCTATCAAATGAATTTCCGTATAGGTAATGCCTACCACAATTGGTTGTTTTTATAGAAAATAATCTGATTATTAAATACATTCAGAAAAAACGCGTTATGTAAACTTTGAATATTAATGATTATTAATCATCGGAAATGCAGAAAATGTCCCTATTTATACTCACTCTAAACTAGGAATGTATGTATTTCTACTCACAACACGTACCGATTTCTACTCATTCATTTCCATGATTGTTTTACTAAGTGTAGATATAGTATATCTAATATATTTATTTCTTTTTCCGTTTTTGATATTTTCTTTGTTCATAGAAGTTAATGCTGCCATATTTATCAATCTGCTAAAATTTTGAATGAATTACCATTAAAGCATAATCCAATTACATATATGTATAAGAATAACTAACCAACATTTAAAAAGAAATAAAATTTGAAGATTATAGAATGAAATTGAAGTTATGTTGTGATAAATCTTTTAGACATTTTAATGCATAAAATGGGAGCATCATTAGTGAAAAAAATGTATTTATGAAAATGCACGAAAAAGCAATCTATGTATTTTAAGGTTATATCACGCTAGAAAGCTCTGAGTAAAAATTTGTACATATTGATAATATGTATACCTTAGTAACTACTCACTCAAATTCTGCACAAAAAGCTTTAAATCAATATTTGGAATACAACTTAATTTTTTTTTCTTAAAAAGTATACTTTGTAATATATTACAGAACTTGAGTTTTTAATAACACGTTATTAACTTCGATTCACTGTTCTTAGGGGAAGCGTTAATGCTATGTCTGTATTTGCGAGAAAATTTGATAAAATATTCTTTAAAATATTCTTTAACATTATTAAAATATTCTTTTTAACTTACTTTTAGGACTTTTTTAGGGTTAAAATATTTTTTAAAATATTTTTTTTATTTTTTAGATATGCTGCCTTTTATAGAGCAGAGGATTAACGCGACCGTCGTAGAAATGTTCCATAAACTAAAAAAGATTTAAATATATATAATTTTTATGTTTTCTAAATATTTACAGAAACAAAAAAAAACCAGTAGAAATGAGGACATGAATAGAAATATAGGGCCTTTTACCTTAATCGATTAATTAAAGATTGGACTAAAACGTTATCGAAATTGCTGTGGTGATGTTTTCGGGTTATTTGCGATTAAAAATCCGTCGATAGCGACGCGCAAGTCAGGCCAGAAAGAGCGCGACCAGTGACGTGTTGGCATGCTGAGAGACCAAGACAGAGAACCAACTCGCGCGTCGCTACTGGCGGAGCTTTGCTTGTTAATAAATTGAAAATGAAGCAGAAATCATGATTTTTTCCCAGTTTATTTTAGTCTTATTTTGGATTATAGAATCGACTGCTGAAACGTTTGATGCATGTAGACACCCTGTATACGGGACCAAACGAATGAGCAAGCCAAGCAAGTACAATCCGCCCGCTCGCCTCGCTATTCGCCTCTGAGACGACGTTCCATTGTTTCGTTCTCTCTTGGCTCGGAAGCGTAGCACACACACGCACACGGACACGCACACATACCGTACAATGGGGTGAATTATCCGTGATTGGAACCGAAAATATCTCCGTTACTTTGAATGACTCATACAAATTTTCTAGACATTTTTTCCCCATTTCCCTGAATTTTTAGAATCATCGATTCTCTATATGTGAGATAATGTACCTTACTTAACATTAGATTTGAAAAACAAATTCAATTATGTGTAATGGTTGACGTTTACACGATCCTTGTCAGATTTGTTTTTATTAAAATTAAAATACTTAACCTAACATTTGCATAGTTATTTTGAACGAAATTTGGTCAGGTCTAGGTTAGGTTTTCGGGAAGGAGCCCCGCCCCTGACCTAAAGGGAAAATTTTATCATTGAGGAAAGGTGGAGTTTGTTCTAGCCATCCCAAGAGTTTTCTACAATTACATATTTCTCAAACCGAGACCGTCCGGTGGTAACATGTATAAGAAAAAGTTGTTCAGAATGATGGCCTTGACAACATATTTCAAGGTTATTGAAATCGGTGAGGATCTCCCTATTCCAAATATAGTGTTTACTCGATACATGTACAAAACCAGGTCTAGCCGGGGACATATATCGGCCAGGAGATACAGTGAATTCTCGATATGTCATCAACACGGGTCTTGCCAGCGTCGAGTATCGTATAGGAGACACACCCGAGCCGTGTTATGTTTACACTCCTCGGTGTCCGAGGTCCTCGAGCTTCGTGGACCCTCACGGGGTATACCCCGCGGTAGTGGGGATAATTCCGCGACGTTTATCATCCAGACCTTGGCAACTTATACAGATAAATCACTGTACTATTCGTTGAACCACACCGGAGGTAGAAAAGGACAGCGAAGCTCTAGAGGCCTCGTTTCTTGGCCCCTCACGGGATATAGCCCGCGTCAGTGGGGATAGTTCTGAGACTTTTATCGGCTAGGCATTTGGGACATATAACATTGTAATTACCACAACTTGTTTTCAGGAAGGCTGACTATTGGGTAGAGCCTGAAATAAGACACACTTCTTCTAAACTACAATTTCACGTCTTCCAATGTTTATACTCCCTCTACCCAGTTGATGAATTTAATTTGTTTCATAATAATAGTAGCAAAAGAAAATAAATATAGATAAAATCTAGATTAAATTAAACAATAAATTAAAAATATTACTCCCACTTTTTATATTGAGTGTTCAGATAGTTTCTGGATTATTCAATCATTTTGTTACTTTATTTTAAACTTGTAGGTAGGATGCCTTGGCTGGGAAGCTTTGCTTTCCCTATATGCGTGAGCTTAAAATTATTGGAACCATCGTTCTTCAAACTCTCTTTTTCTCATTTTACTTTTACAATGGGTTGATATTCGACTGAAATAAAACAATTGATTTCGATCAGCGGATGAAATTAGAAAAATAGTTATAATTCGTAATAATTAGGATAACCTAACAATTGAAATATGTGTCAAACCAAATGACAGATGTCTTGAAACATTGATATTGATTGAAGGCTTCGCAATTTTGCGCTACAACATAACTTACAGCTGCATTCGCCATTAATTCCCGTTTAAATATTCACTTGCTACTAGTATTAAGGAACAGAGGGAGCATTATTTTATTACGAAGATTTATCTAGATGATGATAATTGTGTTCTCACATGTTAAACAGACGTCTCACAATAAGAATTCGACCAGTGGTGATCTGAATATCAACCGTTATTGAACTACGGATTTTATGCATTTATGATAAAAATGAGTAGATCAGATTCAAAGCAATAAAAACATTTAAAGAACTTGAAAATACTGTCGTTGTGTATTAAACTTTATATAGTTATTAAGAAAAGAAATAAATGTCTATGTAACGCCTGTATTTTTTAATTAATACATACGATTTTTATTTTGCATAAAGAATCGCAGTTTGCTTATAAGAAAATATGTGATTTCACTTATTTTTGTTAAAAAAGGGTAAACATAGAGTGGTATATAATTTTCTCCACTTCTGAATGTTTTCATTATCAGCAAAAAGACGACGAAGTATTATATTAGAATATTTAGATAGTATGAAAGGAAACGTGAAGTAATTTTACTACTTCATACATAAATGTATTTTTATTGATGTACTGTAACCATTGTTTTAACAGTTTTGTCATATTTATAACCCGAAAAAAGAAGATGAAATTATATATACAATACATATACATATGTCAGTATATTTATTTTGCATAAAAATCTGGAGTCTAACCATTACGCAAATTCGATTTTGTTTTTCTATTACTACTAACGTTACAGCAACAAAAATGTAATCTTTTTGAAGAAACACATTGATGACCTTGAAATTTCAGAAAACATAACCTTGGAAACGGAATTTCTTTCATGGGTAAACATCTGTTTCGTTGGGAATTCTCTTTTGTCATTAAAAACAATAGAGTTTTCTCGCGCCATTAAAAACGGTGGAGATAATTTAAGTTCCGGATTAGATAATTCACCCTGTATACATACATACATTTAGAGACGCGGTCGCAGTAGCGCTCCTGTACGCCCGAACACCACACCGTTACCTTAGCACGTACGAGCAGGTTAGGGAGTCACGCGCGCATACGCATACATAAATAGTATGTGTGTATTACATACATGTCCAGGCCAGGCACACTCCGCTAAAAGCCGACCGTCCGACCAGTCACGCACGATCTCTCGTTCGTGTATGACTGTCGTAGTCCGGTTACCACCGGACCCGAACCCATCACGAACACAGGCTAACTTAGGGCCGCCACACGCACGATCATTCTTACAGTCCGTTTTACTTGTCGGGTCCAAAACGGTTGAGCTCACTTATACATTTTCTTCTTGGTTTCATAAAGGAGCGTCGTCGATGCAAAGACGTCGACGATAGCTGCGCTAGCTATTATCGCAACTAGCGGAAAAATGAAGATGGTTGAAACAATAGTTTTCCTGTGCATAATCAATTAGATAAGTAAGAGGGAATGGTTTAACTAAAAACGAATACAAGTAGGCCTGTCTTGTATAGAATAATTTTGTTCCAGTAGTCAGCCATGTAAGGCAAGTAGTTAGCCATCTTAAGCGTTGTTATTAATAATATATTATTTTCTAAATGTTTTATAATATGGGGACATGAGCATTGTAAATAAGGCAAATGATCATTACGCTATTCAAAGGTATAATAATTTGTTAGGTGATATTTAAATTAGACATATTTAACCTAATAGAAATCTTGGGCACAGTGTCTATCTATAGTCTATGAACATTATTTCAAAAAATGGTGATAAATACATAGAAAGATGGTATGCATAACAATGCAGAGTTACGTAGTGATACATGAGGGTGGTAGAATATTCATCTCTCCATAAATAAGAAAATTGAAATTCAACAGAAAGGTACTGTTGAACACAAATGACGAATATACTCGTTACTCACGGTAAGCAGGTTATATCGCGATAGAGAACGAAACGGGTCGACGCAATGCGACGTTGAAACCTGAAAAATTAAATTTCTTGCGGTCATTATAATGACCGATTTCAACGTACAATGCAGATTCTGTCTTGTCTTAAAACATGTGACTGTGCAAGCAAAACGGACTGCACGAGCGAGCGTGTACGGCGGCCCTTATGGTCGTTGAGTGCCGAGTGTTCACGAACGAAAAACTTCTATCGGTCGTGTATCGGTGGAAATTTATTGTATGTACCTCGTTTCTTGCCACTTGGCCGTTTCTCCTCGACCTTGCCAGTCATTTCGGGCAATTTCACCGTCGTTTTGATGGTATTTACTATTAGTTGGCCGACACCGCCTGGCGACCTACGATGAGAGGCTGAAAGTGGCCTGAGAGAGAACGGGAATCGAGCTGCTTGCAGGAGAAGGAAGGATGGCGCTCAAAGGGAACTGAAGAGGCCGGGTCGAAGGAAGGGGGCTGAGACCTGGGAGTTAGGTGGGAGATCGTGGAAGGGGAAGCCGATGTCGAGCAGCCGAACTTGACCCTGGTTGGATCTGCATTTTCGTCGGTTTGCTTAGCTGACAGAAAATGCCGTTTTTTACCCCGTCGTTTGTGAATGCTTGCGTTTCATGGTTTGAAAAATGAGTGCGAGCAGAAAATACCCATGGAATTTCATCACGGAAATTTTTAAGAAATGAAGCTTTTCATCGCGTTCTCTTCAGCGATAGATACTCGAAACTGTCAGAGTTGCGAGCAATGAAGTGTTCAAAAATAATTTTTTCAGTATACATACTTATTAATGATACATTTCTAAATAATAGATTCTAAATATCTCTTTATTAAAAACACTGAAATAAATTTTGTAAGTGTAATGTAAACATTAAAGAATATGATTTTGAACACATGCAGAGTGAATGTGTCTTATTTCAGTCCCTATCCAAAAGTCAGCCTTTCTGAAAACAAATTGTTTAAAAATAAATATCTATTAACAAATTATTATATATTTGAATGAGCACACTGAACAACCTATTCATCATTTTCAGTATGTTGCCTTATGTCGCCATAATATAAAACATTTAAGAAATAGCATATTAACAATAATAACGCTTAAGATAGCTGACTGTTGGCCTTAAATGTCCGATCTTATAAGGCTTTAGCATTTGGGATTGTGTCATCTTTTATTTTAAAACTATAAATCATTGTAATTGAATCTAAAGAATGGACGTTTAGAGTGATTTTGTGATATTTTTAGAAGAATATAAAAAATTATTAAAAGAAACGTAATGAATGGGTACCTCTTTGCTTGGTTGTTCATATAATGGTTAAATGAATAATCTATGCAAAGAGGAAATTAAATGCTTTCAGAAACTGCGAAATTGATAATATATGTACTGTCTGTCACAGTAATATTGCGATACTTTTAAAATAACCTTGAAATATGTTGTCAAGGACATCGTTCCGAACAAATTTTTCAACTTTAGTTTTTTATATTTGCAAAAAACTGTTAGGGTGACTACAGCAAACTCCGCCTTTTCCGAATGACCGATTTGTCCTTCATGGCGACAGAGGTGTCCCACTCCTCTCTCTGTACCCACCCTTCAAGAAATCTAACCCAGACCTAACTGTTTTATACAAATATCTCAGAAACTAAATTGAGCGGCGCGGCGGTAACATGTATATGTACATGTATGTTGTTCACGATCACACCCCAAATAACATATTTTAAGCTCATCAAAAACCAAAAATCAAAAACCGTAATCAATGATGACAGTGACGAAGACTAATGCTGCAGATGGGTAAGAATTCTTACATGGCAATACATGCATATTATTTAGAATTTGATATAATATCCATCTAAGAAATTAATTATATGAGTCATATAAACATAGTACTTGTATGGGCCTGGAAATGGTAAAAAACAACGGTTTTTGATTTTTTTAACTGTGTGCCAATACTTTGAAAAATCTGAAAAAATTATACGTTAACAACCATAACGAGATGCTAAAACTGTACAAAATTTAAACTAGTATCTCATAACTTATACAAGAAATCGGAATTTCAAGTTTTTTTATTTTTTAAAAATTTGTTTCGTATCTAAGAATTCTGAACAAATTCATAGATGTGCATTCTAACAGCTAAAATATGCCGGGTTTTTATCGGAATTTTCAATTCAAGAGGATAAGAGAAATAACGAAAAAACCTGATTTTCTTTGCCACCCCATTACTACCCACCATGTTGACATATACGGTTGAAAACTGGCACAAAGTATTTTCTTTGGATAAGCTATAGAATGGCCTATTGCAAATTCAATATGGTTTGGGAGCACTTTTCACCTCCCGGTCGAAATAAACAAGACAGACAAGATGCCGAAGTTGTATGGCCGCCTAGATTCAAGAACAGGGGTTAGAATTCTGTCGGCCAAAGACTGGTCTTCGTTACAATAACTTTTTTCGACGTCGTTGGGGCTATGACTTTGAACGTCTTATTACTTCCATATAGCTTTTCGAGAGCGCGTTGACAGTTCCCTGCTGTGCATGGCACAGAAAATGTTTTTAGGGGTTCCATAACTCCTTAGGCAAGCTATCTGTATCTCTCCTCTACAACATCATGGAGATAGGAATCGTTCCTGCCTCTTGCAAGGGAAAATATTCAGCTGATACAACCCAATTTTGATGAAACTTAAACGTTTTTTTTTTTTATCGGCAACCATCCACTTTGAAGGGGTGAAGACAGCTCACAAAGTTGGGGGTCAACACCACATTTTTTGAGA
>CM052115.1:909616-931485 GCA_028454245.1 Halictus quadricinctus | reverse complement strand
ATAAATTTTTCACGATACAAACGTACTGCTTGCCTCAAAGATTGGTGGCTTTCACCATAAGTGAAAACCATATCGATTCGTTCCTGTACAGTATAACGCATTGTTATCACTTTCACGTTTCGAACTTGAATAATGCAGAAGGAACAACGTACTTATTCTAACCGATTAACCTTCTGTTAACGATCTCAATGATACATACTCTAACATAATCATACGCTGTTTACTATGAAAACTATTTCGAACATTTATTATGATATGTAAAGGTCAACCCGACGTAAACAACGCGCAAGTTTTAAACTTCCACATTTCATCCGCTTCAACATGATTATTCTTGCTCAAGGTCATTTCAAGGTCAAAAAGGTGGTATCCACTAAATTCAGTTTTTTATTGTCTATCATGCTATCGTAAAAAAATATACTATTCCATTTAAGAAAACATCGGTGACCTTGAAATTTCATAAAAAAAAAAACGATATAAATTTTTTTCTTCACCATTATATTGCCCTCTGCAATAGTGTCACTTTCTCCTGAAGTTTTCTGATAGGACTTTAAATACGAAAGATATTTAGGTGTTTCCATTTATGTGGGACACCCTGTATATTGAGTGAGCTATTTACATCTGAAGCATGTTGGGATACTGAAGACTTCAAACTTCGGAGGATCGGATAATCGAGGTTGTACTGTATTAGATGATTCGAAAAGTTCGTACCCGATTTTCAGAGACTTAAAAACTTTTTTTGAGGGAGACCCATGCAATATTTACGAGAAACGAATAAGTTTATAACTAAGCTTTCGTGAAAATGACGATTGGAATATTTGAGTCTTGTGACGTCAGATGATTCATCAAATGCTTGAATTAATGAATTCAATATCAAATATAACTTTCACATTTCACTTATTCCTAAAAAGAATGCAGCGTTTACTCTATATAATATATTCCAAACTCCTAGCCGATAAAAGTCCCAGAATTATCCCCACTGCCGCGGGGTATACCATGGGGGATCATGAAGCTTGAGAGACCTTTAATAATAAAACTTCCTTATTTTTCATTATTTCCTATTTTCACTAGTGTTCTTTCTTATGTTCGGCTTGCATCAAAGAACAGTATCTCCTGGCCGATATATGTCCCTGGCTAGACCCATGTTTTGGACATATATCGAGTAAACACTGTATTTACCTTCTCTAGAATGTAAAGTATTTTTGTTGCTAAATATAAAGGATCCAATTGTATTCGTGTTTCTAATTGGCGTCGTTATTTCCACGCATTATAGCTTAGTTATCTAGAGTTAACCCTTTGCACTCGAAGCCATTTTAACTCTAGAACGAAACATTTCTTTCGATCTAGAATATTTCCCTTCTATATATATTTTTTCATGCTATACATAAGAAAATGGTGCAATTTACTCGCAGAGTATTGAAATGTTTAGTAATTTATTAAATACAAACAAATTGAATAATGTAAAAAATATTTTGAATAATGATACAGCAATTTTTAGTGGCGCCTTACAGTCGTCATTCGAGTGCTAAGGGTTAAGTGACTACCCCCTACATAACAAAAGTTTATTTTAAAGATAAAATTGCGTTTATCGAATGTTCAAGTTTTAAACATTGTCGAACCTACCAGATCGTTTTCCTCACTCTCCGGCGAAGAAAAAAGCGTCCGATGAATCGCGAGTGGAACCAGTTCGCCGTACACAAGGCACCACCAAAGGAACTCCTCACTAAACTTCGAATACCGGTAAAAACGTTAACGGGTCCTGGTCCGACTAATTGCTCGAAGCGAGTTCTTCAGGCCCTTCAGAATCAAGTCCTCGGCCCTCAGCATCCCGAAATTTGGCAGGTAATCGGTTCGCTTAAACCGTGATCGTAAAGTCACATTTCAGGTTAAAAGTCGCCTGATTATTATCATTACTGACAATGTAAGCGTTTCCCGTGAGGGAAGATTTAGGCGCATTCGCAATAACCGTCTCGAAGGGTGCACACTCTGTACATGTATACATATGTACAACCACGTGCATACCGGTGTTTTACCTTAACCATAAGTTTGCGTTCTCTGCCTGAAATTGAGGATCGTTTATCATGCTACATCAGAACACGGATTTTGCACGATGTCGTTATTCACTGTTTATCAACAGGTGGCACCGAATGATTGTTTCAGGAGTTAATTAGGGTTGACCTTAGATACATTACGAAACGAAAATTATTTTGCAAGATCCTTTTGATCTCATCCCTCACAATTGTGACACTTGTTGGGAAAATGATTTGGAAAAAATTTGGAGTCGATTGGATCATGGGGACCCGAAACGCATCAGATTTGAAAATTTGGAATTTTTTAAATCTTGACATAAATATACATTATGATATGTCGTTGAATTTGTCTTTTTTTCTCTTCAAGGTTACATACATAGCATAAATAGTGGTTCGTAGAAAAAATATCCATGATCTTAAAAATTTGAAAAAGTGACTTTGAAAAAAATTCTTTTTCCCTGTCACTATATTAATTTCCTTGTATACTACAACTTTTGTTTGAAGAGTTTTCCATATATACATAACTGATATAGAAATTAAATAAATTTATTAATCTCTTTTCGTAAATTACGAAATATCCATAATAACTTCTTTTTTATTTATATCTACTTCAGTTATGTATATATGGAAAAACTCTTCAAACAAAAGCTGTAGTATATAAGGAAGTGAATATAGTGACAGGGAAGAAATAAGTTGTTTTCAAGGTCATTTTTACAAGTTTTTCTATTAACAACTGTTTATGGTATGTATGTAATCTTAAAGATAAAAGGACAAATTGAACGATATATCGTAACGTATATTTATATCAAGATTTAAAAAATTCAAAATTTTCAAATTTGATGACCTTTGAGTTTCTTGATCCAATCGACCCCAAATTTTTTCCAGATCATTTTCTCGACAAGTGTGACAATTACGGGGGGGAGGAATGCTAAACAAATTTTTTTGTAAGAAAATAAGGACTACCCTAGAGTTCAACAATGTACGAATGCAATCCGACTTCAACTCGTGCTGGAGTAGCGCAGATACATTGCTGTAGTTTTTTTTTATTTTTCGATTCATTATTTTTCCCCGATTTTATACATGTCTTGATTCATTATTATTAGACTGCGGATCCTTCTGCAAAATAAAAATATTGGGTGTCGATTGCAAAAAACAGAAGCTGCACTTTCTAGCTGATTCTTCTCTTAATAGTTATAATAAGTAGACTGCGGATCTTTATGCATTTATGAAAAAAATGAGTAGGTATAATTTAAAACAGCAGAAACATTAAAAGAGTTTAAAAATACTGTTGCATTATATTCAACCTATTAAACATATCGAGAAAGGAAATAAATTTCGATTTCATTACAGTTTGTTATAATTCAGGTAGAACATTTTTATTTTGCATAAAGATCCGCAGTATAATAATAAGTTATAAGAAATGTAATCGTATTCTTAAAGTCGCCTGATATTTTTACAGTTTTGTGGTTTACCTGCTCATTTTCATCACAGATTCATAAAGTTTGCAGTCTAATTAGTATATTTTTGTTTTTATGAAAAACTAGTTTTCGAGACCGTGTTTGCACGAATATTTAGGATTGTTTTACAAAAATTACAGAACTTCTTTCATTGGGATTTTGCACGTACAATTACAGGTATTTGACGTATATGCGTGATTCCTTTAAAAATAAAAATAATCGAAATTATATGTTATTTTTTTATAGAGTATGTTTCGGAAAACATGATTGCCATGATTCCGATCTCTCTACTGATCGGAAACAAAAAGATGATGTTGTTTATTAATCAGTATGAACTTAGTTATGGTGTGAAATTAAAAATCTTGAATATTTACAAAGTGGTGGCATTTCTTGAGAACAAATTACCGATTTTTTAAATATCTTACGGTCTTTAACACAAAATTTTGGTTGGCACGATAACAGGGTATGTGCTGAAGATTCTCTCAAAACTTCAAGTCTATTGGTCAACTAACACTTCAGATATTGTGGTGGCAACAGATTCGAAAAAAGTAGTTTCGAGAAAAACGTATTTAAAGATTCAACTATCAATACTTCGATCAATATTTACGAATTCAAACAAATCCTTTTGCATAGATATTCTGTAACACAACACTTAACACTCAAAGAGAATGCAATAAACAAAAAATTGATTTTCTGAAAATGAAAAACCAGAAACTCCCTAAATGTGCACTGAGACTAAATTATGGTGTCTGTTATTACTAGACTGTGCATTTTATACATTTCTGACAAAAATTAGTATATGAAATACAAAACAGTAAAAACATCAGGAAGAATTGATAATACTTAATATTAGTTTCAAAGTAAACATTGTCTGCATCAGTTCCATGAAGCAAAAGTTGAACATAAAGTATCTACAGTGTTTACTCGATATATGTCCAAAACACAGGTCTAGGCAGGGACATACAGTAAGGAGCAAAACTGAGTCCACACTATTTGAAGCAACATAACTCTTTTAAAATTAGATCAAATGACTTGAATGTTATTGAGAAGTTAGAAGGATTAGTTTATTAGACGAGGTGTAAAAAATTTTTGAAAAAAATTTGAATTGGTCGGAATCGCAAAAGAAATAGTAAAAGTAGGTTTTTTCAGCTTTTTTATCTGAGCCTGTATTGAAAATTTAAAGAATGTGTTTCATTCGCTCGAATAAATTATATCCATGCTGAAAATTTCATCGATATTGGTTAATTCGTTTACGAGTTATGAACGCTTAAAAATGAATTATAAATTACAATATGATTTAATTACAATATAATTCAATTACTTTGTAATTATAATTACTGGAGTAATTGAATTGTAATCCTGCACAAGTCTGATCGTAATTCGTAATTAATGTAATTTAATTACAAAGTATTTTCTAATTGCACTCCATTGCAATTACGAATTACATTGTAATTTAATTGAATGAAGATCTGAATTATAAATTACAATATGATTTAATTACAATGTAATTAAATTACTTTGTAATTATAATTACTGGAGCAATTCAATTGTAATCCTGCACAACTCCGCCTCGCGGTGGTGTGGGTAGTTCCATTGACTCCCAACTGTGAAGCTGGCACTGACTTACAACGGGAATTCACTGCAGTAAGCTATCAGTAATTGGAACTGTGATTCTTCATTCACGACAAAATAGTCGAAAAAATAGAATGTTAGATGTTTTTAATCGACCATATACTTAACCGATCCGAAAATTTCAATTTAAATTTCAAAATGTCTATTTTGATAGTGCTCCATATATAGGAATACGATATACCTTCAAATCAGTGGTTTATCAAATCATTTCAACGAGAAAATGAATTATTTTATTAGTTTTTTTTCATATAAATCAGTTTTTTCCAAAATCCTGAGGAGGTAGACTTTTGTGATCGGATTTGAAATCAGCGTGATAAAATCTACGGGAAATAATGTATAGCATGTCAAGAAAAAATTCTAACCGTGCATGGTATTGGATAAATCACAATTTTGTTGAAATACTCCAAGTTTAACACAGATTTTGAAAGTTAAAAAACGTTCGTTCCATAATCTCTCTATTTTTCCCTTATTCTACAATATTTCAACTCTACTTTAAAAAAATTGTCGCTCTATCTCATTTCTATCAAAAGTTCTTTGATTTTGACGCGAACTTCGTTAGTTTTTCCCACTGTGTGTCGGTTCAAGGCCCCTCATGGGGTTTACCCCGCGGCAGTGGGGATAGTTCTAGGACTTTTATGGATAATTTTATGGACTTTTATGCATTTGGGACATATATGGAGTAATCACTCTATTCTTGCAATTAATGCAGAAAATTCTAATTTTGTATGAAGACCTGCTATTCAATTATAACATTTGATTCAGTATCTTTAGGGAAATAATTAGAAAGTTTTTGTACATATCTCTATTACTAGACGGATTTTATTCATTTTATGCATTTATGACAAAATTCCATAGGCCCTGTTTAAAACAGTAAAACGATTTTAGAAATTCAAGGATAGGTATCAATGTATCGTTTTCATCTTATTGGAGTTATTAAAAGAAGACAGGAAATTTTATTTTGCTTTTGTTTCTTATAATTGATGGAGGAATTTTTTATTTTGTATAAAGGTTCACTTGTATGCAGAGGTTGATTGGTACATATACGAAGATGGTAATTGGAAATACAGAGGTTGAATGAAAATAATTACGATTAAGATTAGCCATCGCTGTGATCTACTGTCACTAAAATATTAGTTTGAAATTCATGTAGTTTTGTATTTAATTCTCATTTATGACAAGAACGATAGAATAAAAAATTAAATGTATTATCTAGAACAAGAAGTGTCTCAAAACATTTTGTGGAAAGAAATAGGGTTTGCGATCTAACTGCTTTTCAGGTATTAGACGACGTTAAGGCGGGTTTGCAATACGTATTCCAAACGAAGAACAGACTCACTTTGGTGGTGAGTGCAGCGGGTCATGGCGGTATGGAGGCTTGTTTGGGTAATCTACTTGAGCCCGGTGACAAGATAGTCATCGTGAAATCCGGATATTGGGGTGAACGTGCTGCCGATATAGCCTCTCGGATAGGCGCACATGTATGTGATTTACTTTTACAAATATTTCTTAATTTTCAATCGTATTGGATCTATAATTTGATTTTCAATTGCAAATCGCAGGTTGAATTTATAGAAACAGGATACCAGAGATCAGCTACGTTGGAAGAAGTAGAAGCTGCGTTAAAAGAGCATAGACCGGTGGCGCTTTTCATGGTCCAGGCTGAATCATCTACTGGTTTGAAGCAGCCGTTGGAAGGTGTTGGAGATCTAGTCCACAAGTACAATTTATACGAAATTACTTGAAACATAATGGTACAGATCGATAACACTGTCCAACATCTATTTTATAATCTTTTTACGCCCCACAGGAATTTGAAAGTCGTGTTTTTCTACCATCTTCTATCATTAGGTTAAATCGTTTACATGTGAAAACGGATAATGTAAAATTCAGATACCATTGGTTCGGACAATCGAGATTCTACTAAATCGTCAATTGATCAAATAAATATGCTTCGAATTGTACCATACTCGGTCTCATTTCAATCAGGAAAATGTGAAAAATATTTTGGTAATTGCTTCATTAACTCTCCGCGACGCACAGTGTCTGGATCGGAAAAGTAAGTGACATTTAGTCCAAAAACGAACTTTCTCGTATCGACATCTAATCAACGAACATTATTTCTTAAATGTCCAAACACCTCGAAAATGAAGAAATTAGTACAATTTAATAAATATTATAGTTGTAATAAACATTGAAATTTGGACCTTTTAAAAACAGCATTTTTCGGCACAAAAATTGTTTCTCTTTAATGCGATATTCTGACGCTCCTATTTAATATTTTCTCCCGTTTTTTTTTTAAATTGAAGAGCAGACTTTTTCGATGAAAATTGATATGATTTAATAATGATTACATTTGTAAAATTTGTAAAATTGTTACGTTCAGAAAGACAGATCTATGTTTCAAAAAGTTTCCTATCCGGACAAATCGGAACATTTTCAGTATATTTTTCCCTACATAGTTATGCAAGAATCGTAAACCACCTCAAACCACTTTGCAAGTTATTGTTGTTTAAACTTCGCGTCTTACAGTACATGTACACATTCGTATATTTGATTAAATGTTCTTTAAATATGTACATTTTTACAATAATTTTACTTTTATACCTGAAGTAACTTACATAGCCATTGAAAGAAATAATTTTTTTTATTATCTTAAGAAAGATAATGAACAATAACTGTTTTTTAATGCTATTGCTACATTTATACACATCTATCGTCGAAGGCTTGTGAAACGTGAAACTGATTCTAAACACTCCTAACGAACTGTTTAGGTTATAGAGTGTACATTTTTCAGAAAAAGTTTATATCTCGTAAGAGGCAGGCAGTTACTATTGTCATTCAGCGTCTAGCTAGGGACATATATTGGCCAGGAGATACTATACTTTGATCCATGCCGAAGAACAGCGAAGTTCTAGAGGCCTTGGCATCCAGAGCAGTGGGGATTGTTCTGAGAATTTTTATCGGCTAGATATTTGGGACATATATTGAGAAAACACTGTATATCGTTTGATCACTGTGTCGTGTTAAAAGATGAATTAACTAGTGGTCATACAAAGAAATATTACAAACGTAATTGACAAAAATAATTGAGAATATGTTCGATAAAGACAATGATATTAGTTTTCAACAGCCTTAAGAGTCAAAGTACACATCAAAAATAGTGTTGTAAGAATGGTCAAATTCTTAGCTATTTAAGCCCAAATCGACGAATATAAGCTTTCTTGAAGGTACAATTCAATAAAAAATATCACTCTTTACCACCTTCACTGAAACAATTATGAAACCGAGTAGAGGAACAATAGAGATCAAAATCTCGAGAATATTGTGAAAATAACAGATATGTCAAAATAAAATAATTAAAAGTAAAATATTAAATATACTTGTTGGTAAGAAAGAATTAAGAAAGAATTAGAATATTAATCGTTTCTTAAGTTCCAATCAATGCAAAATCATGTGCCTCTTCAATTTTTTGTGATCCCGTTCTAATAAACAGATAAGTAATTATTAGACTGCGGATTTTATGCATTCTTAATAAAATAATTAAAAGAAGAAAGAAATTTTTATTTTGCTCCTTTGTCTTGCAATCAATGTAAATAGTTTTTATTTTGCATAAAGATTCGCAGTCTAGTAATTATATCCTGGAAAAATGGTTTCATTGGTTCAATTTTGCTCGTCACTGTATACCGATACATTGGAAATTCGTCAAGTTGACCATTCCGAAATCTTGTTTTAGATACGACGCCCTCTTGATCGTAGATGCGGTTGCATCACTGGGTGGCGAGCCGTTCTTTATGGATTCTTGGGGCGTGGATGCAGTTTACTCTGGCAGCCAGAAGGCTCTTGGCGCTCCCCCTGGACTCGCCCCCGTTTCGCTTAGTCCACGGGCAGAGTACGTAATCGTCGTCACCGAGTTTCTTTTTCCGACGTTTTTAACCGCGACAAAGACAGCCTGAGAATCGGGACTCGTGAAGTTATCTACACGGAATATCAATCGAACCCGTGAGGTCATCCCGGCCCTTGCTGCCCATTTGTCGCAACGTGAATCATAACCGTGGATGGCTGTTGAATTCTTATTCGATGACACTCTCAGCCGTTCTTTGAATCAAGTGTACCTCGAACGTCTCACACCGGTTCGATAGAGCACCTATTAAACTGTCCACTTCCTCGGTAGAATACCCAGTGACATCAATTTGTCAATATCCAAGCTTGTTAGGACGATGACAACATTACGGTGACCGGTTTGGGAAGTTTGTCCGCGTATCGCGTGGTTGCTCTAGATCTGGTTTTTTGCAATCGCACTATCATGGGCAAAGTATTATTACTTGTTCTCCACTATTACTACCATTCGCGTTTCTGCATCTACTCGTTATAAAGCAACAAATATCCGGACATTTTATCTATTGGGTCTACCCGTAATTTCGTGCTGATGTTTGCTAAGTCGACGTACGATTGCTATCATTAGCGGAGGCTGGTAACGTCGACGGGTCATCTTTGTATCCACATATAAGGGAACTGTAATCTTACTTCAGAGAATATTTTTCGTTGGGATGGATACTCTTCAAATCATGATGTTATAGTTATTTGACTTGAATACAAAAAAACAGTAATTAGTTTGTCCGGTTCATCATGCTGTGCAAATATCGTCTCGTTTACGATAGTATTTGTAATAATGTGTTGATTATACGAACTGTGTGATTCATAAAAAGATGATGAAATTCCGCGGCAAATGGCAAAATTTAAGAGCCAAGGGTAGTCACGTGACTTTTGCAGAGTCAGCAGTTCGGTAACTGCTGTCTAATTTCCGTTCACAGCCTTCAGCAACTGACTGAAGATCCGTCTTGGTCTTGATCCGACGGGTCTTAAGTTTGTGACTAAACTTGTTAAATTTTTTGCTTTGTATTATCAACATCATGAATTCTGACGTCAGAAAAATGCTTCAAGTTTTCGGCTTTATTTCGCAGAGAATCAAGACAAAATATAGTTCAATTTGTAGCTGGAGATATTTTTTCTAGCGCGCGCTACTCTCGATTTTATCCCGAAAACTCATCCAATGGTATAAGAATGCTTGGATTCCACGGCATGCACATCATCAATTTTTGGCCTACTTCCAACGCTTATATTACCAAATATCTGTATAATCTCGTCAGCTCATGACCAGCGCGCGCTAGATTGAACCTTCCTCTTTCGAATGAGCCATTTCCCAGTGAAAAATATTCTCATATAAGGACGAAAAGTTGAGGCACGTAAAACCATTTTTCGCCTACTTTTGTCGGTAACGTGGTCACTCTACCTTATCGCAAATCTACGGAGTCTTGGCGTATTATAGAATTCTCAATACATAGGGTGAGTCACGATAACTCAAGATACATACAATATAAACATGATTACCATAACTTACAATAGTACAGGATGTCCCAAAAATGTTGTACTTACTTGAAGGGAATGATTCCTGAAATCATTTGAAGTAACTTTTTCCTTTGCGAAAATGTTCTCCGTGGCTTTATTAAGGAGTTATTAACGATAAACACGGATCGATAAGATCTTATGGGTAATAAGAATCCCGGCTCGGCGTTGGCATTGGCAGAATCAAAATCAGTGTTTTTCGCTGATAACTCCTTAATAAAGCCGCGGAGAACATTTTCGCAAAGGAAAAAGTTACATCAAATTGCGTCAGGAATCACCCCTTCCAAGGAAATACGACATTTTTGGGGCACCCTGTATATAACTTTATTCTGAAGACATTCCTCATATGGTCATAAATAGATCAAATATTTTTACTACCTTTTTCAAACCTTCCATATTTTACTTTCTATCTTTTATGATGCACTCTGCATTATCGAACACAATTTGTTTTCATGAAAAACAAAATCATTTCCATATAAAAATATGCACGACATTATAAATCAACATGCTTCAAATTGAAAAACTCATCTAACATTAGTACACGCTATAATTATACTGCGGATTTTTATGCAAAATAAAACTCTTCAAAGTCGACTGTAAAAATCGACTATAAGTTAAATGGCAACGTCTTCTTTTACTAATCTCAATAAGTCAGAAATAATATATTATAAAACAGTAATGTTGAGTTCTTATAATATCTTCATAGTTTTGTATCGCACGCATTTTTCTCATTAATGCATAAAATTCGCCGTATAATAATTATGCAACTTAATTTAATTATAAAATTAAACTGCGAGTTTTATGCATTTATGAAACAGATAATTATAGATATTTATGTAGACAGATAAAATATGAAACAGTGAAAATAAAATAAAAATTTAAAAACACTGTTACATACTTTTCAAAGTATAATAATTACGAAGGGTAGAAATAAATTTTTGCTTAAATTCTGCTTTGCGTAATTGCCTTGGAAAATGTTTATTTTGCGTAAAGGTTCGCAGTGTAATTATAACATTTCAACAGTCGGATAAAAGATCTACTATAGTAGAGTATTGGTAATTATCTTAGATGTTGTATATGTAGATTGGACTGTGTTTCTTTTGCGACAGGGAAAAACTGTTTCGAAGAAAAACGAAGCCGGTTTCGTTGTATTGGGACCTGAGTCTTCTCGGTGTTTACTGGAAATGTTTTGGCAACAAAGATAGAGTGTATCATCACACGATAAGTTCTACGCTTATGTATGGTTTGCGCGAGGCCTTGGCAGAAATCGCTGAAGAGGGTCTGACTGCGTGTTGGTCCAGACAAGCAGCCGCAGCTGCCAGATTAAGGATGGGTCTTGAATTACGGGGTCTTCGAAGCTATGTGAAAATTCCACGGTATCAATTATCCACAATAATCAGTGTAGAGCTGCCACCTGGCGTCGACGACAGGATGCTTGTGCAACGAGCCATGCAGCGGTAAGACACTTTCCGAATTAGGTCTTCTGGTCTGCAGCACCGCGGACGGCCTCTCGGTTTACCATTTTTTTAAACAGATATCCGCTTTATATTTTTTTTTTTTCGTACTCACTCATGTACGGCTCTGAACGATATTTACAATTTATCTCATAAAAATGTTCGATAAGAATGTAAATGAAATCCGAACTTCGTATTATATCAATATTTATGATTACCTGGATATTATTTGTAGTACCGGTTTGATTTAATTTCAATTAATTTAAAAAGGGATGCTTTTTAATATAACAAATCACTTAAACAAAATAATTAAAAAGATTAAATTGGTACAATTGAAAATTATTAAAAATAAGAGCAATTTTTGAACAGTTGAAAATATTAATTTGCACCAAAGATGTACTTAATTATCAATTATGCGAAAAAAGAACTGTATTTGTGAAAAAAAGAAAAACTACTGTAAGCTAATTACATGCATATATATGCATTTGGTCTGGTTAGAAATGTTTGTTACAACCCAAATAGCTAAGAGAAAATATGAAATTGATATCTTACTGAGTGTATTTGTGATATCATATTGATCATATTACTTAATTTGTTACATGGTTTTTTTATTTTATATTGAATACTGTTCTAGGTACAAAGTTGAACTCAGCAGAGGACTGGGACCAACTGTAGGGAAAATTTTGCGAATTGGTTTACTGCATGTTAATGCTAGGCCTGCAACTGTCGACTTGGTATTACGTGCCCTAGACGAAGGGTTGAAAGACGTTCCACGATCACGACTGTAAAATCAAATTAAAATCGAATTAAATTCAAATTCTTCTTATTTGTACTAATCTGTAATAAAACGTTTGATATATTAAAAAAATTGACGAACTTGGACTTATGTATTGTTGATTTATTTTTAAGGTTATAACAGAAACTTCTCATAAGTTTTTCGTAGTATTAAATTTGTTATTCGTATTGTTAAACATAGTTGACAAATTCGTCAGTATACGAAGCAATAGTTACAATTATATAATTTCGAAAAATACTGATAACGCTTCACGAATTTCTCTTGCTATATCGTACGTGTACGCTTTCTTCAATGTGATGCGGGCTGCAATGTAGCAGGCGTTCATGAAACTACATTACCGTACAGTGAAATAGAACTTTCATTACATGTATTATATACTTTAGTAAGTGCTATTTTTATTATGAGAAAATTTTAACGAAAGGAAATAGTTTAACGTTTAATTCCGTTTTTACCGAATCTACAACAATTATATAAAAACGTGCAATTTGTAATAGAATAGGATTAATTTTTTGAATCTTAATAATTATTTTCTAGTAAATTTTTACTGATTATAATAAAATATGTATAGGTTTTTGTCAACTATGACACGATGTTTACTATTTTATCTAAGTTCAATTGACTATGGCGTGTCCGCAGACACTTGTGAAACACAAATAGGCCAAGTCATGTGTATCTGTTTATTAATGGAAATACTGAAATCGGCATACAATTATTTCTAATATAATTATCTGCTTACGTTCATTTATACGAATTTATTACATTAATTAGCAATATCAACAATTTTATTACTCTCTCTTGTGTTCTCATTCTCACGACTCTTTCATTCTCTCTTTCTCGCTATCCCCTCGCTATTGAACAAGACGCATACATATTCCACTGTACGTGTAATGCAGTTACAACAAGCTAATTGAAGTAACGACGGTACCAGCAAATTAACGATTCATCATGGTTCAATTGACAATCGTTTTGGCACGGAACAGTTTGGATCTCTGTAAAAATCCATTCCCTTCGAACCTACAAAATTCACAAAGTGTCTCGCGTGGCGTGTCAAGTATTATGTGATATAACGTAGGTTGCCACTGCTCGAAGAAAACACAATTTTTGGTCTCCTTAACAATGCTTCACACTCGCAAGTACAGGGTATCTCAACATGAATACCAAAATAAATCCGCGCCTCGAAAGCGAAAACTTCAGAACAAATTCTTATAGTATGAAGCTTCATTTACGATTACATTTGCGTTCACATTTACGCATAATAAACCTCTCTTTTTAGTAGAAAACCCTGCTTTGAAACACCCTGTACAAATGCAGGATAAATAAATCGTGGCAAGTTGAATACTGTCTTGTCGATGTCCACCGTTTTCGTGGGGACATCGCTTCGATCGTTAATTCGAATTTCTTAAAGCACTATCTTTTTTCGCTATTATTGATTCATTTATACACATTTACAATTTATATCGAACGTTCATTGTCAGGAGATACAGTGTTCACTCTATATATGTCCCAAATGCCTAGCCGATAAAAGTACCAGAATTATCCCCACTGTCGCGGGGTATATCCCGTGAGGGGCCATGAACCAAGGCTTCTAGAGCTTCGCTATCCTTTTTTACGTTCGGCGTGGATCAAAGAATAGTATCTCCTGGCCGATACATGTCCCTGCCTAGACCCGCGTTTTGGACATATACAGTAAATTCTCATTGTATGTCAGTCCCGCCGTTCTTTTTACCGACACTTATACGAAATTGAAGGTTCTCGCTGAGCGTCGCAATTGAAATACACAGGGCACGCTGGAAACCTAAGAGTCATATCCGTCTACAAGTCATAAACAACCTATGACCACTAAGCGCTAGTAACAAGAAGACTGCGAAAATGTCCGTCTCCGATACAATGTTGCACGGAGAAGCGGACAGCGAAACTCGAGAGACGTCGTCGCCGAGAAGTGTGTCACACATTGTCGGCTATATCGATGTGAGACCAGAAGACCACTACTAATGCAATTACAAAACTTCTTTATTTTTCGTTATTTTTTTATGAAACTTTTGCCAACATATTCATGACATTTTTCTAATTAAAATGAAACCAAATATGATATAATTCCGATGGTATTTACTTGTGTAATGAACGATGGAAGTCTTCCCATAACAATTACATTAACGGAAAATTAGTGTAAATGTGATCCAAATTATATCGCGTTTAGTATCATTTTAATCAGAATAATGCCATAAATATATTGGTGAAAGTAAAAAAGAAATTAAAAAATAATGAATAATAAAGAAGCGTTCGAAACTTTCATCGCTCATTACACAAGTAAATATCATCGGAATTATATCATATTTGGTTTCATTTTAATCAGAAAAATGCCACGAATATGTTGGTGAAAGTTTCATAAAAAAATAACGAAAAATAAAGAAGTTTTGTAATTGGATTAGTAGTGGTCTTCTGGTCTCACACTGATATAGCCGACACTGTTGTAGCCGGGCGGCTCTCAAGCTTCGACCACTCACCACGGTGGTGTGAGTTTTTCCACTGACTTCAAATTGTAAGATAGACACTGTCATACAATGAGAATTTACTGTATCGAGTAAACACTGTATTTATTCGAGTCACAGATGAGCACAATTTTTACCTAGACAGGTTTCGAATATCGAATGAAAGGTAAAAATAACGAGACACCTGTTACGCGAAACTTATCATTATTAAATAGCACAATATTTTGACTGTACAATTGCGTATTCGAATGAATGGTCGGCTACCCATTTATTCGATCGAAATTGTGCCCATCTCCGACTCTTAACACATCCCATCGATAAATTATGATTAACAAGGCACGATCGATCAGTACGGTAACGTTGTTGCGGAAGTGACCGCCATTATTCCGCGTCTCCGAACAATTTCCGGTCCCCTGTCCGATGAATGATATTCGACAATCGTTATTTCAATACTTGCACCGCTTGTGACGCGCGTGTGGACCAGCAACGACGTTAGGCAAGTTAGTAAAAATAATAACAGAAAAGAAAAGGAACGCGAGCGTAATGCATTTCAGGACGATATACTTATCTCTCAATGGCGAGATTAACAGTTCCCTGAAGAGAACGATGTAACATATGTATATTTACGAGGATGATTTTAACAATTAACCAGCAGAATGGGTCAGACAGATTCTATACGAAAATAGTCGTCGGTTTGGCTAATCAACGTTTCAGCTACTGCACGCGACACAATGGCTACAGTCTGGATCATCTTTACGAATGCTGCGCCATTATAGACTTGCGTGGATCCTCTTTTTTAACACTATATTCCTATACTTACTCGCTTGCTCTAGCAATGAATGCCATGTGCATATACAGGGCGACCCAAAAATGTTGTACTTCCTTGAAAAGGGGGATTTCTGAGGTCATTTGAAGTAACTTTTTCCTTTGCGGAATTGTTCTCCGCGGCTTTGTAAAAGAGTTATTAACGAAAAACACGGATCAATCAGGGCGTGGCAATAGCAAATCGATTGCGGGTCGGCCAATGGCAACGCGACGCTCAGCGGGACTTATCGCTGACAATGAGCCGCAATCCGTCCGCTGTTGCTGTGCCCTGATTGGTCCATGTTTTTCGTTAATAACTCCTCACCAAAGCCGCGGAGAACATTTTCGCAAAGCAAAAAGGTTCCTTCAAATCATTTCAGAAATCACCCCTTTCAAGGAAGCATAACATTGTTGGGATACCCTGTATTATTCACATGCCACGGTAAAGTTTTTTCAAATTTTTTATATACAAATATATAAAAATATTACCGCTACGCGATTAGATTAGCTAAAAGGTTGAAGTACTTCCTCTGTCTCAGACCTAATTGCACTATACACTGGACCTAAATCATACCATCAAAGTCATTCCACAAGACTACTATACTATTTACTATTTCATTCGACACGGCTGATAACTTCGAAAAGTGTTTATTCCTTCGTTTTCTATTTTGTTCGAGAGTAATTGAAAAAAATCTTGAAACATTTTCTTCGTGTCCCACTGGCTAACTGTTAAACGACCGTGAATATAATATTTCCATGTGATTAATATTATAAAATAAAATAAGATTAATACTAATAATAAGAAGCAACTGTCGAAGCAACGAGTACGACGTGTCCCGCTATAATTATATGTATATAAATACTATTAGTAATATTAATCGCAAGTACTAATATTCCATTAACGATAGTTCGTGATTCTAGTTACGTATTGTATGCGCTTATGTACAAAATGTCGACAAACAAGTCGTCATTAAGATCTCTACGCAATTAACTAGCACTAATAGCGTTGACTAAGTGTATGCACACGTTTGTGGTTGTTTTTTTTTAAGGCACTAAAGGTTAAACAGCAAATCAACGCGTCCGACAACTATACACGAAGTATAGTTGCCACGGACAGTACAGATATGCTTGAATTAGAGCTACGTCACGTGACAGGGAGTAAATACCAACTGTTCTCTTTAGTCTTCTCAAGGTCACTTTTTGCGATAACAACGATTTTACAGCAGTCGATTGTCGTGTGATGTACCAATAGAAAATACAATAAATAATTTTTATTACAGCGCCTTCTCGATGTATAACAATGCCAAATATTTGTACTCGAAATGTACGGACAAAGTGTTTCTAAAATAAGCTCAATATTATAACGCGATGAAAAAGTACTAATTAATTATGATGTTGTTAAAACAATACAGAACCTATTATCTCAGATTAGAAACACCTTGTACGTTATAAAGCTTTCATAGAAAATTTTGCGAACATTCAGGATACGTTTCTTTTCGATATCCAAGTATTATTTGCTCCTCTGAGAGAACTGTGTCGAAGTGTATCGAAAATCTTACCAGGCTTGCCAGCTGTCATGCTACGTGTAAACTGCTACTCTCATTTCCGTATCGCCTTTCAGATACCGATCGGATCACTGGTCATTTCTCCAAACTTGCCCGAAAAGACGCCTCAGAGCCTTAGACTAGATAATAAAGAAATGCACAAACAGCCGTGATACACTTATCTCGGTGCAAGCCGGGAACGATTGAGGTCGATCATATTGGTAGTTCAAGGTCTGATTTGTGTGACAGAATAATTTCGTCCACAATCCTGATTGTGTTCTAAACATAATGAATTATACTGTAACAATCGAGTGACCTTGAACAACTAACACATAGTGCCTCGAAACTACACGAATTAGTTTAATAAAACTAGTGGTACCAGTACCTACCCACGAGTATACACACACAAATTCCAATGTTTAAATTCGCAATACAGATTTTCCTCCGTAGCGTCGCGTGTTCACCTTTGTCATCTTGTGAGGCACCAGTAGCAAAGCAGCAGTGAACCGCCAATGAGGTGAAGAATTTTCGCTGCTCCGACTTGCGCGATGTTATGGAGGAATAACTGTACCCAGGACCTTCTATTCTCTTTACTACATCTCGCAGAAGCTGGTGAAAGCTGATCAAGCCTGGTGAAATTGCTCGAAGTTGCGAGAAACGATGCCCAGAACGATTAAAAAATTTTTACAAATCGTCCCCCTACTGGTTGCCTTAAAAAAGCTACTTTATACTTATCTCGTTCTCAACGATTCGCATAAGTCTAAAAAAAACTGTCCCACGCTTCACACGCACACGCACGCAGCAGATGTACACAGATCTTTTCTACACACATACAATAATAGCGACTACCAACGTTCTATCAATGCAAATTCGTTTTCCCTAACTTCGGCAGCTGAAGCTATCTGCCATGTTGGAGAACGTCCCCGAGAAAAGGGGTCGCTATCGAATAACTTACACGACCTACCAATAAATACGCCTATAAATTACAAAAAGATTACTTTCTCTAGATGTAACAGTGACGTGTCGCGATACAAATACGAGAATCATTGCATTCGGTGCATTTGTGCTAGTCCGTGGCAAAGATTAATGATTCAGCAATCGCGACAGTTCCATTAAACGGTATCGATAGTAGACGGTAATATTTATACTATTTAAAATAGTAATAGAAACATTAATAATAATAATAATCATACATATATGCATATATATATATATATATATATATATATATATATATATAAAATAAGACAACGACAATGACAATGAGAACGACGATGTCGGCGAGACGATGGCGATGAGCGAATGTACGATGAAACGAATGACGCTGTCGTGAACGATTAATAATGTTAATGACGTTAAACAGTATATGGTTACTCGTAGTAATAAGAAGTTTCGGAGTTAATAATATACGTTAGCGTAATGACAACTGATGCCACCATCGGAGGTTCTTCAGTCTTCTTTGGTTGCTGGGTAACTTGGTGAGGTTGGTGGGTACGGTAGGGCTCTGCATTTACCGCGTACGACTTATGCTCCTGTTCATCTTTCTCTTGCTCTCGTTCAGTATTTCTTCTCACTGGGATTATCATTTATTTCTTCTCTACCCCCTTCCCCTCCCCCGATATATTTTTCTCGCTTCCTGAACACTTATCGTACCATGTCAGGTCACTCGAGAATAGAGAGCGGTGGTTGGCTTCCGGTCCGTTTATCCGTTGATGAGAGCCAATTGATTCATGAATGTCTACTGCTTGTGGGTGCTGCAGACTCCAGAACGACTGACGGCAATAAGAATGGCGTCTGACGATCCACGTTCACTTCCCCCAGTACGTGTTATTATTTTTATTATTGTTATTATTAGTATCATTACGACATCCTGCGCATTCTTCTTCCATCACGCGGCGAATAGTTTCGTTTCGTCGATTATCATCATCCGCTATCCGATCTTCGAATTGGTCAACTACCACTTCCCTTGACATTTTCCGCTCCATGGTGACTTTTAGATCATCAGCAATTACTCAAAAGTTTAGAGAAATTTAGATAACAATGGACCATATTTTAGTTACCGCTTCATCTGTAAGTGGCATAAATGGCTTTGCATAAAAGAATTCTAGTACAGGGTTTCAAAGTCTATTGCTGCTAGTATTGATTCGGCATTGTGGAGGTTTTTACGAATGTCGATCTACGATGGTCAGCAAGTCAAGTGGATCTTGTTTTTGGCTCAGCCGACCAATCTGAGAACTTTATACGAAATGGAAGCAAGTCAATGCGTGGAAGAGTAGCACAGGTTTTTTAGTAATCATCGACGCGGACGTCATTGCTCAAATTGAACGACCACATAACACCAATCGAGGTTTATGTACCTCTTGACCAGACGGCCCAGTTGAATCCTACCCTCGTGTTTCATTAAGTTATACATGCACAGATTAAACGATGTCTTCCATCATGCCTCGGTAATAAACGTCTTCGGAAGATTCAGAACTGGACGCGTCGCTCGCAGACTTTATTTAAAGTCTTTTTTAGAAAGACTATCAGACGATCGTAAGAACAATTGGAATTTCCAAGGAATCACCTTCTTAACTTGCAGTCGTTCCCTCAAACAATTGGAGGCTTGAAGCTACCGCTACTTACTCTTATCCAATCGAAATTGATGAGTTTACTAGTCAATTTCAAACAGTTTTTGGAATGCCTTTGACTCAACGAACTGGAGGCTTCGGCCATTAGCACAGTCCCCCAGGTTTTCGATTGTCCAATTCTAAATGTTCAATGTCGAGATTCGACTTCTCCTTTTTCTTCGTCCTTTGGACATCATCGGTACTGTTTATCTGTTATCCGAGATGCTGTTTACCCGTCAGCCGGTTCTGTGGAGTCTGTTCACC
Organism: Halictus quadricinctus; assembly: GCA_028454245.1. Lineage (NCBI taxonomy): Eukaryota > Metazoa > Arthropoda > Insecta > Hymenoptera > Halictidae > Halictus > Halictus quadricinctus. The sequence goes on along the minus strand of CM052115.1, from coordinate 911,006 downwards.
CTCGATGACTACGACGATGTCTACGGTGAGCTGGTCGCTGATCCGATGACTACGAAACATATCCCAGGAGCGTTTCCGTACACCGGGAGAGTTCGAAGGAGGCTGTCTGGCTGGTACGGCCGGACTCAGCTAAGCTCTCGAGGCGTCACGGAGTGCCGGGCCGGATGATGATTGTTGCGGTGATGACGCCTCGCTCGACGGCACTGCACCGTGCAACAGTCATCAGCGTCCGCCACGTATTCGCCGCGTTTCATCTGGTGCACGATCGAGTTGCAGAGCGCCCTCGGACACCGTTTCCTGTCGCACTTTACCTCGCCATTCTGCAATAAAAATAGCAAAGTTTCCTTTTAACACATGATCACAATGATTTCAGATTTTCATGGCCTGTGACATCATACAGTATTATTGTTGTGTAAGTCCTACCCTTTTGGAAGTGCAGTAATGCCTCCGTATATGTAAAAGAGATGTGCGCGATATTTGTGAAAAATTAATCCCCACGATACTAATCCAATGCCAAAACTTTTTTGTTTTTCATTATTTTCTAAAATATATAAAATATTTCTGCAATTCTTACCAACATATTTGTGACATTTCACTGAGTAAAATGAGATCAAACGTGACATAATTCCGAGCATATTTGCTTGTTCACAGGGTTCTTAAACGAATATGTGCTGGCTTGGTTTGAGTTGGGTTTTGTGGAAAGGGGGATGTAGGAGGAGAGACGAAACCAGTTGTTTATTTGTAACATATGTGGTCGGTTATGCCTGTGATTGTGGCACAGATGCACACTTATAGGTAGAGTTCAATGTGGTATATAGTAACCAAGTTGTTTGTAAATATCTCGGTAAGTTGTAATGTTCGCCTAAAACGAAAGTCATATTCGTATTAAGTATTAGGTTGGCAAGGAAGTAGTTTCGGTTTTCACTAATAGATGACTTTATGTTTTGTTTGATTGATTTCTGTTAACGTCCCGTTTGTTTTCCTTCTGACATTTCATAACTGCATCTTTTAGGTTACGTTTGAAGCAAATAACACGAAATTTTGATTAAAATTGTTAGTTCTGTGTCAATTTGAGCATGGAGTGCAAAAACGAACATAATAGGCACATATTGCTTTTTTATTTCCGTAGAGGTAAAAAAGCTGCCGAGGCTTAGAAAGATATATGTGAAGTTTATGGTGTGGGTTGCTTAACAGAACGCACGTGCCAGAATTGGTTTAAAAAATTCCGTTCTAGAAATTTCTCATTTAAAGGCGACCAAAGTTCTGATCGACCGTCTGAAGTTGATGACGACCAAATGAAAGGCATTATTGAATCGGATCGTCATATAACTGTCCGAGAGATTGCAGACAGGTTAAATGTCTCGCATACAATTATAGAATATCGTTTAAA
>CM052115.1:896973-909516 GCA_028454245.1 Halictus quadricinctus | reverse complement strand
CCCACTGTGCGTCGCGTCGCGTCGAGTGTCTCGGCTATTTCAGCCGACCGTGTTTACATCTCACATTCGGTCTACTTGAGACCGAACAGTAAGTATTCATACTATGTATCACCCAGTATATGTATACCATTATTATTAATCCTCGCACGGTGGGCCATTTTTGCAACTATAATGTAGCACACATTCACTTAAACATCATTAGCGGACGTCGACTAATAAGTTGACGATTTTGATACTCTGGGTCAACATATACCCTGGAATTGCCGTCGGAAGGTTAAACATAGTTATATCTATTTCCCCACGAAATACGATCGTGAACTTACTTTCCGAGGCAACTATACATACATTTATTTACCTACTTTCAATATAATTAGTAGAAGAATTGTTGAAAATTAGTACCAATGGAGGAATTGGAAGTTGGAACAGTAGTTTCTCTTATATTTCGAGTAATAATGTAATAAATATGCGCAAATGACCAGTAAAAAATATGTCAAACTGTCGGAAAGAACAGATTATTCGCCATAATCTTGTCACAAACAGAAACATATTCAATTCATTGATCACTGTTTTAATAAAAGATGAAATAAAAAGTAAACGGAATTTCATGCATAAATTCTGATATTCATATGTATTACGAGAAAATGAAAAGCATTTTGTCAAATAAGAAAAAACTGGCAAGATATTTCTGAATTATTATTCAGCGCATAAAAATAAACGTTCATGCCTGTTAAGATTCGACACTGTTTTCCGCCATGCGCCCTGGAAAGGTACAGCGATTTTATAACATTCTTCCTGTTTCCAGAGACTTTTTACGACAAGTGGATACGAATAGCATAATTCCCGATAAGGAGTCGCGTTTAATTTAAACCGGCTGCAGATAGGCGTAGCTAAGTCTGCGCGATTACTTTCGAGCGGCGTATCACGGGTAATCGGATTTAATATAAACCGCAGACGGACACGTGGCCGTTCCCTTAATTCACCGGTTCGATTAGGCTTGGTATTAGGTCCGGGGTTTATCGAACGAGATCGTCGAAAGAGAAGGATAATTAATTGCGTCACACTCGTTATCCTGAGTTACAAGGATCTCTTGAGCCGACAACACGTTGAGGATCGTGATGAAATTAATCCGATGGCTGAGAGATTCCCTGAGGATGTAATAACTCGGTTAAAGCTGTTAATGAACGAGGACATTGAGACTCTAGGTGTAACTTTGTGCTAAAGTCAGGTAGACTTTCTCGAAACCCGTTGCCCCTAAAAGACAAAAAAACACGTCTCTACATATTTAATAATCGTTCTTGTCACTTCCTTCCTTATTTTTACTTCACAGGCTCTTGTTCCTGAGATTGATAGAATTGCCACATGATCTTGTAAGAATAACGCTGATGGAACTCGTTTCAAGGTGACTTATTACATACTGTTAATTAGTTATATTAGGCACTGTTCACCTCTCTATTGACTCATAGTAGCAAAAACACGGCGTTCGGTTTAGACAAGTTGGAAAAGATGACTTTTATTTCAACATGCGCTCGTATGTTTCGTATTTTCAAATAAGCAATGAACACGAATTCGAATTATAGAAATTGAGTACTGAAAGAACGCATTCCCTATTTCTTCATCTTCAACAATCAGTAATGTTACAAAAATGGCACTTCTTCTTTAAAGTACTATTCCTCAAAAAATAGAAATATTGCAAACTAAATGATAGTGATATAGCTAAACTAGATTGTTTTATCATGGTCTCTTAGTAGTTTTACATAATTTGATATACATATCGAATCGTGAAAAAGCAAAGATAGTTTTCTTAAAATCTTAAAGCTGAACGTTAGAAAGGGGTATTAGTATATGTAGAAGTGATAGTAAATGAAAAAAAAATGAAAAAAATGATGCACAAAACAAAAAATGAAAATGATTGCACATTTTGAAGTTTTCATTGCTTCATCATAAATTTTCTAGTTCAAGGTCAGTTAAAGGTCATAGTGTACTACAACATTGAACTCGTCTTGACATCAGTTACAACACTGTGAAGTTAAAAATATATGATGCTATTTAAAAACCATCGATGACCTTCAAAAAACCTTGAAAACGACTGCTATTGGAACATTTTTTTATATCACCTTATTTGCCCCCTTTAACAGTACAACTTTTCTCTTTAATATTTTCTTCTATCTCTAAGCCTAACTGAGCTATTTAGGTGGCCTGTTTCTCGTCAACCACCCGGTAGAGTAAAAACAGTACTAAAGTGTAACCAAGGATTAGAATGGATAAGGATCCGTAAGGATCACGAGGATAAATGAAATATTGGTGTATAAATGAGTTATCGTAACACGAGTTCCTCCTTTTTTATGGCTAGGATACTGACAAATAAACTATCCGTCTGTCTATGAGCCAAATCAATAAAAGACAAAAATGAAGGAGGATTTACCTGAACATATAGGACAACAGTGTCCAGCAGGAGCCTTCAGCTGTTTAGCCTGTGGACAGGTGAGCACAGGACACGGAACCGGGTCGCATTGTGCGAGACCTCGGTAGCAATTGCACATGGAGCAAGGATCCAGGTTGGAGGTCCACTGGGTGCCCTCTTCGTAGAACCTAATCTCATGGAAGCACGCTCCAGTTTCGATGTCCGACGTGGGTGGATGAAGGTTGTACGCAACAACCGAAGCAACATCATTGTCCGCATAATGTGGAAGACAGCTGAGTGGCGCTCTAGCTTTAAACGGCGCTTTCAGTATCCTATCGGATTGCTTATCGGTTACCTCGAGGAACCCGATACCAGATTCGATTCTGTACAACTCGACAGGCGAGAGTCCTGTAACGGAGCCTTCGAGGACGTATCCGGTGAACTCTTCTAGTAATCTCCTGGCAACTGGTGCACCTTGGGCGAGCAGTGGCATGGTTTCCAAATAAAGTTGGAAGGTGCGAGGCTCGTGATTGTCGGACGAAGAGGATGGCTGAGGGAAACCAGATATCTCTAGCTCGTAGTGTAAAGAGCAGTCCAGGTCGACCGCAGTCCAGACCAAGCCAACTGGACTTGGATGGATAGGCTCCTGAGACAATCTTCTCAACAAGACTGGCGCTGTGGTGTCCCTGGCGTCAGCTACGGGCCTTTGGAGCAACCTGCCGCGTAACATGGAGCCCACATGGGACGCAGCAACCACAGACAACTCCCCATTGAACAGGGGCTCTAGCAAGCGTGGCCCGGGCCTATCCAAGGACCCATTGGCTAAACCGTCCACCAAAGAGGGCGTCAGATCCTCCAGCTCCGTGCGTCGTTTGCCTCCCTCGTCCACTAACGTCACCAAAGGACTCTCCTCTTCAAGACCGATCAGCTGAACACCATACCGCAACGATCCAGCTCGATCCAGAAACGCCCACGCGATTCCAGAAGCAGCGGAAGTCGTCTCCGACTGCAGCAACGTCTGGTACATGTCGCAGGTAGCTCTAGGTCCAACCATGCCGGACAGTCTCAGCGCCTGCGGATCCTTCCTGGACATGATACTGATCGACAGTTTGCCTCGTGTCAGAAGACGCAGATCAGCGCCCGATAAAGCGCTTCGAACTTCCCCGAAGTTCAACTCGTTCGATGGTTTCTTGACTATGATCTCTTCACGAAGGACCACGTAATCTTTCTCCATGTGCTCCAGCTGGACGATCAGAGGTACCTCCGATACGTCGTTCGGTAGGAAGACTCCATTGAAGACTAGGGATACGTGGATCGATGGCGCCGACGCTGATGATGCCGAGACTATGGCAGTGGCGCCTGCGCCCGACATCAACGAACGATCAACCCCCATGCTTGGCTCTAGCAGAGACGAGAATTGTTCTGTCGACAGAGCACGGTAGCGAGATAATTGTCCTGTTAGCGTAGCTGATGGTTCCCACACGAAGGACACATGAAGACGTTCTTCGCGCAACAACTTCTTATAGTCTCGGGGAACGCGTCTCCAGACCCCGCAAAGTTTGCCTGTTGCGTTCTGGTAAACTCCTCCGATCGGATCGATCGTTTGCTCTTCGAGTATACTACCGGATCCGTCCATGAACTGTATGCTCCGCGGCCTGGGCGTTGTCGTCGACAGATAGAACGAGTAGTAGAGGTTCTTCCGGTGGAACGTGAACCGGCCGGTGGCTAAATAGTTGTAGGCGCTGTTGTACATGGACGTCGTCGGACTGGGCTCGTCGCGACGCAACGCTTGCGATGTTCGGCCGGTCACCAGGGTCCCAAAGTCTGAAATTAGGAAAATGATTAGGCGAGTCTGTGGAAGTTTGCGAAAGTTGGGGTCCGGAGGTGGATAATTACGTTTCAGGCTTCGTTCTTCTTCCTCGGACGTCATCTGCGCTGGAAGATCATGTACTATATCGGTACCTGAAACCAACGCAAAAACAAGTCGCATTAGGTTCATGAAAATAGAGAATCTAAAATTTCGAAACTAGATACGAGTCCTCGGCAACCTGATATCAGGCAACTATTATGTTTAGACTGTCGATCTTTTGCATTTATGATAAAAACGAGTAGATCGATCACACAAAACAGCAAAAACATATATGAAGAACTTAAAAATTCTGTAGCATTGTTTTCAACTGATTAAAATTATTCGGAAAAGAAATAAAGTTCCATACAGATCCCCTGTGTCTTACAATTAGTGCAGACAGTTTCTATTTTGCATCAAAATCCGCAGTTTAGTTACGTTAGGTTACGTTACGTTACGTTTAGTTAGTTTAGTTACGTTTTTTTTCCGCATCCTGATCTAAAGAGAAAATAGTTTTACTAGGAACTTGAACACAAGATACCAATAATAATATAGTATATTACAATATACTATACTATAGTATAGTATAATATAGTATAGTTTGCAGCTACATGGCACTTTCATTGAAATGTTGTAATGAGCTAAATATTCTTGATCATGAATCGCAGTTTGCATGTTTTCAATTTTATTTAATGTACGATTAATTGAAATGAAAATTGTTACTTATGTAATTTATTTACTCTATGTGTATTTATGCTCTAACGAATGTTGAAAATTATTTGTATTTAGCATATTTATATTAAAGATATCGGCTAAAAAGAATAAGGTGGTATAATTCAGAAAATAAAACTTTAGAAATGTTCAAACAGTCTTTGAATTATAGGAATGATTAAGGATGGCATCCAAAATCCCTAACCGTGATTTATCACAGTGATCGCAGAATCACGATCACGGTCGTGATTGTAACTTCATTCACGCTGTGATCGTGTGACTTTTTAGTTTAGTTGCGTGATCACGCGAACGTAGTTATGATAGCGCTACTGTACCATATGGTCGATTAATGGCGACGGAGGGAAATTTGAATATAAATTGTAATGTTTAGGCCAAACCGTGAACCTCATATTCATATAGTTTATGCGGGCGCGATAGCTTAGAATAGGTAAAGAACTAACGCGAGAGGAAGTTTTCGAAGTGTTTGACCTGATAAAAGTCTATAATTTTTGTCTGTAATATTTCTATTTTAAAACAGAATACCTTTTTTAAAGTTGGACCAAATGATTTGATATTTTGTGACAAGTTAAAAGGATTAGTTTACTAGATGACATGCAAACATGTTTTGAAAAAATAAGTGAATAAAGGTTATGTTTAATCACTTCGTCATCTGAGTCTCTCATGAAGATTTAGGAAGAAAGATATAGCTAAAGTATTAAGTACACTTAAAATATTTCACTACTGTTCTGACATTATTTATATATAAACATTATTCTATTGTGTTGTTTTTATATTACACATTTTTAGTATATTTTACATAGTATACAGTTTTGTTAACTTTTTGTTTTTCCATTATTTATGCTAAGTTTTTATGTATCTATATTCTATCTATATTATTTTGTAACAGAGTTATATTTATGTTTTGTAGAATTAAGTATAAAGAAATTTTAAATGAAACTTACACTTACTACGTAATCATTAATTTATTCATTATTTCTCATTGTCCCTCAATACTCCTTTACTTTATGCGATGTAGCATACATGTAACCGATGTAACTCGCAATTTTGTTTTGATGTCGTTAATATAGAACATAGAGGTTATGTCCGCCAATCAGAAGTGATCACAAAAATCACGAATCACTGTGAAAAATCACCGTCATCGAGAACGAACATGATCGAGTGATCCAAAAGTAGCAGTTCACGCCATCCCTAGAAATGACAGGCATTGTTCTTGTGTGTATTAAGCACACAAAAATTGTGTTATAGTGCTCGAAGTATGCGTATTTCACGACGAGAAAGTGACTTTACTTTTCTTGTAGGAGATTCATGGAAATGCCGAACGTTTTGCTTCGCGAAAGAGGTGCGAACGCTTGGTGGCGGTAGAAAAATAGCAGGATATACGCAAATGCGAAAGCGATGATTTCCAAGATAAGCCCCGAAGAGATCGTGTGGATGGTAACGAAGCGTCGCAACGAAAAAACATCGCTTTATAGCTCGTAAATCGGTTAGGGACAGCACATCACCAGCGATACACTCCCTTCGCTTCGGTGAGAAACTTCTCATTAAAGTTCGTCCCTTGAGCGGTGGTCTTACACGCCGAGGCAGACTTTACGCTAAACGGCCATCGAACCTCCCAGCTAAAATAATCGAACTCGAGACACGCGAAGAGAGGTGGACAAGCATCTTTCTGCATGACTCGGATAATGGGATCTCTCATCCAATCCGAGCGTGCATACAGCGTGTATACGCGTTGATCGCGGGACGTAAAGAGGATCAAATATGGCGGCTTGTCGATTACAAGACGCCAGCACAAGGAATCGAATGTGAAAGAAATATAATCTGCCTGTACAACAGCAAATTTCAGGATAAATTATTTGAAGTATTACCGTGCAAGCCATCGTCTGCTATTCTGTTCAAATTGGAATGAGTACTTTCAGAAAAATTATAATGTTGGATGTATTGTAGATTGTAGAGTTTCCTTGTACAGTAATTTCTCTTCGGAACCGAAATGTCACTTGCGTTCTGCACAGATACTATTCCTTGATATCTTTTACCGCTACCGTCAATCGTAGATACCATCGATACCGGCTTATCGGTGAGACAGTACTGCACCATTATCAATAATACAGTGCTTACTCTATTATATATGTCCCAAATGCCTAGCCCATAAAAATCCCAGAACTATCCCCACGGCGCAGCGGGGTTTTCTCATTGAAATTATATTAAACGTGACATCATTCGAAGACCCTGTGCTTGTTTACTTTATGAAACTATAGATGCTCGATTATCTGAACTGATCAGTGGAACATGCTAGTAGCTAAATGAAATCTTTTCTGATTGGTACAATGAATCGTGTTGCGCATGGATCGCTTTAGACTTTAAACTGAACTGTTTACGTATTTAGTTTCAATGTTATGTTTTGTTTAACACATCTATTGTAAAGGTTATATGTCTCGCATGTACACAATCTTGCACATAATATATATACATGTGTTGTATAATATACAGTTTCAGTATAATAAAATGGAAATTGCTTATTGTCAGTCAGCAAATCTTCATTGAATAAGGAAGTAATTCACTATATTTTTGGATGAAATGAACCCTAAACAGATAGAGAGATAGATAGAGAGAGAGAGAGAGAGAGAGAGAGAGAGAGAGAGAGAGAGAGAGACTGGATCAGAGAAGAGAAAGGTAGACGAAGGGTGGGAGCATACTCATTCAGCGATGATGCTGCTGTGTAAAGGCCATAAAGAATGGCAGTGGGGTAGGAAAAGAGACGGCTGGCGCCAACCACCGCTACTTTGAATGTTGCTTTTATGGCGCATACCGCACCGGTCCAGCTGCGCGGACACGTTAATTGGTATACGTGCGGTACGGGCCAATAACAGAGACTCAGAATACTCGACGATGTTGCTTCACCTCTCTGACCCGTCGTCTCCACCATTTAACCCTGAATTTGCAGACGCGGAGGCCTCAAAGATCGTCTTACCTTCGCAGTTAAAAGAACCCAACTTCTCTCCCTTTCTTGTACTTTGAAAAATCCCCAATAGCGAAATATTCGAACGACGCATTTCGTTAACGTTCCTCAGAAACAGTTGCACAAGAGATTCTCGTTTACCTTACACTTTAATTAAATAGCAATCTATTGTATCGCTCATTCTAATTATTTTCTACAATTTCATGTTCTAAAAATACACATTGTAGTGAAATACAATTGAAGCTAAGCTAAATAGCGAGTTTTCATCGAAACATTGCACGAGTTATAAATGTAAACGTTAGAAATAAATTTTGTTTTGTTAAATGTTATGGTTCATTGTGTTATTGAGTGATCCAAATACTGAATTATAAAGGAAACGATTGTATTCGGTACTAACTTAATTATTGGGGAGCAAAGCTGCTATTGTTGTGACTCTTCTCAGGCAATTACAAGAAAGAAGATCAGCATGATAATTAAAAAAGATTAAAAACCTAAAGTATTTGAACACGTAGTTTTATTCCTGTTATGACACACTATCAGAGTATACATTTATACAATTTCTTTTTGGCACCTGTACAATAGATGATAACACATTACAGTGTTTATTCGAAATATGTCCAAAACACGGGTCTAGCCAGGGACACATATCGGCCAGGAGATATGCTTCTTGTGGGGATAGTTATGGGATTTTTATCGGCTAGGCATTTGGGAAATATATAAAGTAAACACTGTATTCTAAACGTTGAAGCGTGAACTTCTTTCGAAATACTCTCTTCCAATATGGCGGACACCAATCTCTAAAACAACAAAATCAACCGATTTCGTTCTTCGATGCGGATGACTGCAATTATTTTTCGAATTGTCGAAGTTAAGTAGAATTAATCACAACAACGCTGTGCTATTTTATTTTGAAAGCTGTCGAACAAGCGATATTACAATGTTCTGTTTCGAGCAGCCGCATTTCGTTAGCCTTCGCCCTTTGTGCACGGGGACAGATTCATTTCTCATGTTAAGCCGAAGAATGCGATGAACTTTTCTGCTGGACATGTTACGAAACATCCTGTGCACAAAGAAAAGGATTCTAATCTCGACATTCTAATTGAGATGGGGGGGGGGGGGGGGCTGATGTAACTATCGAGAAGATGGACATTCTATTCTAATTCTGGGATTATAAATGATTCCTCGATATGATTTATGAATAATTCGGTTTCTAATAGAATCTCAGATGGATTCTAGGACAGATGATACACGAATGACGAATATATAAAGACGGTCTAGCTACGGCTTATGATCTATCGATTGAAATTATCAGGGATTTCGTGTGTACGCAGCATCCGCAAAGCCATATGGCCGCCGCGGAGCCTCGTTTCTTTATCTCCCACGCAATTCCCATGGAGCAAGATGCCGAAAATGCTGCACTTTTCGACCAATTACGTCATCTTCGGCACGTACAAGCGGTCATCTATGCTCTTGATCATCGGCGATGGTCGGGATAGGATCGATGGTGCTCCTTGTACTATTAGTTGAAAATAGAAATGCATCGAAAGCATTCGAATACAATCGATTAAAACGTATTGAAACGTCTCGTTAAAAAGGAGTCCATTAAAATTACTATAACAATAAGCAAAACAATAGAGTTCTTCTACAGACTGCAACAGTTTTGTTACATTTTTATTCTAAATAATCACTTAACTCTTGTGTTGAATAGTCGGCTACCTGGCTATTTTCTTGGATACCCATATAGCACACGACCTCTTAAAGACGTCCATGTTACGTCCATTTTAGGTCTAAACGTCTTATGACCCGAATTGGACGTCTTTAAGACGTCTTAAACACGTCTCCTGCTAGACGTCGTTTGAACGTCTGAAATAAGATGTCTCCAACTGGAGGTCGTTTGAACGTCTGAAATAAGACGTCTCCTGCTAGACGTCGTTTGAACGTCTGAAATAAGACGTCTTCAAGAGGTCTTCAAGAAGTCTGTTTCGAGATTGAATGACTTGAATTTTTCGGAGATGTTATGATAGGGGCTATTTTACTATACAATGACTAAAACGCTGTTTCTTAATTTTGCTATTACTTGGAATGACAAAAAAATAAATTTCAAAATTTCATTTATTACAAACACATGGATTAGGTAAATAGTACACAGTACAATTGCATATACACACTACTGTATACAGTATAGTATATATTTATTTAATTATAACAATATGACGATAAATATAAGTATTACTAACTGAACTAATTTGCAAATGAGTTCTACACGTTCAGTAATACTTTATTGGTCTAACTTTAAATTCGTTTTTTTCGAAATTTGTTTTTTCCCTCCCAGTCCCTTTTCGCGTGACCATTCACATATGCATATTTGATTTCATTTTAATTAACATTTATGGACCTTTAAGACTTATTATGGACTTCTTAAAGACGTCTGTTTCGAGATATCTTTGTGCTATCTGGATAATTATATGCCTTTATAAGACATAATATTTTGGATATTGGTATGACGGTTGATAAGGACAACATATCTTTGTATAATATCGGGTACCGGTACAAATTTATGCAAAGCCTATTATTTAAATACGAATTCATGAAACCACGAATTAGGTAGACTCGTACTACCTCAATAAAGAATATTATCCAGTATTAATGAATGTTTATTTTCTCGAACTTTATTGACGAAATAATATCTAAGATTTTTTAATTGAATTTACATGTTGCGAATAGAAACGAAAAAGCTTCTGTTCTATCTTATTCTCGTTTACACGCGAAACAAAAGAAATAGAAGGATACAACTGGTTGAAGATTTTATAATAAAAAAAAATTTTTTGGCCGAAACATCTACTGACCCGTTTCGGATATATATATTTTTTGTCAATAAGAACGAGCCTTTTGCGTTCCTCGAATAACAGCGCATGCAAATATCCAACGTCGTCGAGATTTTCTGGAAAGGTTAGGGTGTAGATTCGTGATTTTACGAGAAGTAAACGCGACTAGAAAGAGCTGGTGCGACGGCCGCTTAATGACATTCACGGTGGAACCGACACTTTACACGGTACGTTTCACCGAAGGACGGTCGTTATTCAGGATTAAAAAGATGTTCGCGAAAACCGCGCCAAAATCTCCGTGCACGCCTAACAAGCTACTCTACACTCCTCTCTACGAGACACCTTTTCTTCTGCAGGCTCCAATTATTTTATTTGTGATTTATTTATAGCGTAAATTATCTCCATTATTGCCCACGTACAAAGGCGGTTTGCTAGACGTTAAATTGCTTGGCTGCGATAACGGTTAGAAGCTAGAAACAAGTACAGAAGCTATAAAAATATTGAAAATATAAATTTTGAAGTTTGATTTTTTCGACACTAAATCTATTACCTTACAAAAACAATATATTGCTTTATATTGCCTTGTAAAAACAATAAGATTTACATTACAAGAACTACATTTACTCTGCAATTTGGTGCAATTTTTATTAAAATACATGCAGAAATAGAAAATCTATTCAATGATTTCCTTCGTCTTTACAATTCCAACACTTGTAAAACAAGAAGGCTGAAACCTAAATCGTTTTCGGTATGTCAATTTATTAAGTACACCTATGTAAAACAATCATAATGTATACAAACACTTAATTGTCCAATGTATGTATATACATAAATTCATAAAAGAAACTACTTAAACAATTATAATGAAGAAAACTGGTTTCAATAGGCTCGCTTCAATCTTCCAAACAGCTCGTCACGAGCTGTAGCACTATGTTCTCTGTCTGATGTTGAATATGCTGGTGAGTAACGTTTCATTTTTTAAACGATCATTCGTGCAAAATGTATTTGTCACCTTGTGAATTCCTTTTATCATTTTCTCTCAGATTTCTACAATGGCCTGTAAATAATGGCCACTAGAGCCTTATTTCCGGGAAGCATTATAAACTAGGAATTTCGAACTCCCAGTGGTCGCGTAGAGTCTGCTACATGTATAAGAAAACTAATTTTGCGCGGACTCGCATTCCCACGGGCGCGGGCGGGAAATTAACGGCGATTCAAGCGACAACTCGTGTCCCGTCGGCACTAGACTAACCATGAATGATCGCAATCAAGCGGACAGCGTCGACGAAAAGGCCTCGGCAGCCTCTTTAAGCGACGATACAGCATAATTCCCGGGGACGCGGACGCGGTGTGTTAACCCTTTCACAGTTTAGCTCGAGCGAGAAAACGTGGCTGATCAGCGTGAACAAGCTCCTTGTCGTTCGTCCGTCATTGATATCTCTGTTGACGCAATAAAGAGAATTCATGTTTATTTCTTCTCCTCGAAAATGAACCCCAAACATGTGTGCGATCAATTGCTTCTTAATTACTCAGTCGATTTTACGGAGCAAATAAGGGATTCGCATTTCTTAAAGATCTAAAAGTCTTTAATAAACGAAAAATAGTTCCTGCCATTGTGCGCGCCATCTCATATTTCCATATACCATAATTTATAAAAATAATATGACGTCCCAGATAGCACACGACGTCTGACAGATGTCCATTTCACGTCCATTTTAGGTCCGAACGTCTTACGACCCGAACTGGGCGGCTTTGAGAAGTCTTAAAGACGTCTCCTACTAGA
>CM052115.1:876447-891518 GCA_028454245.1 Halictus quadricinctus | reverse complement strand
CATAAAGCCAAACGTTTTTTAAGTAGATAACATCAATATTAACAAAAATTTCTTCTAAATTTCGAAATTAATACTTAGTATAATTGCCATTTTTTCGAATAACGTCGAAAATTCGATTAGGCATTGATGCAATCAAAGCACGAAGAGTTTCTGCTTCGATCGATGTCCACGCTTCATTCAATGCAGTCCATAACTCAGAAACAGAGTTGTACGGTTTACAATTGCCATATACTTTTCTTGCAAGTATTCCCCAAAAGTTCTCAATCGGGTTTAAATCTAGTGAACAAGCTGGACATGTCAAAACCCCGATATTTCTGCTGTTTAACCACTCCTTTGTTTCTCTTGATACATGAACTGAGGCGTTATCCTGTTGAAAAATGAAATTGTCAGTCTCAATTTCTTCAGTGAATGGTATTAAGACTATCTCCAACAGCTCCGTGTATTGTGACGAATTCATTTTGTGATTAATTCGACAGATTGGGGTTTTTTATTGGCTCTGAATGCAGCCCAAATCATTAATGAGTCTGCATCGAAGTTACGACTCATTGCTACGTTAGGGTATTTTCTTAAATCGTTCCAGTAGTACTTGTGACCATCTGGCCCATCTAAGTTAAATTTTTTCTCATCGGAGAAAATTATATTGTTCCATTCTTCTGTCCAGGACATATGTCTTTGTGCAAATTCGAGACGAGCTTGTTGTGTCGTTCTTTGAGTGCTGGTTTCTGGAGCATTTTTTTCCATTTAAATCGCCCTGAACTTTTTAAAATTTACTGCACACGCCTCGTTGTTATTGGTAGTTGTAGTTCAATTCGAAGTTGTGCTGCACTTTTTGTTTTCCTTGCTGCCAGCCTCATCAATAATGAATATTGTCTTCTTGTCAATTTTTTATTTCCATCTGTAGGGTGTTTCTTACCATATTCTTCGCCCAAATTTATATAATTATCTATTAAAGTACGCGATCTATTAATTTTTCTCGCAATTGATCGATTAGAACACCCCATATCTTTATAAGCATCAATGGATGCCTTCTCTTCACTGGTCAACAACTTGTCTCGTGGCATTCTAATAAAAATAAATACAAATATAATATATATACAATTTTTATGAATTTAAAAATCAATTTTAGTATAAATACGCACATCTGAATTACAATTAAAGTTTCTTTGCTGAGACTCACGTGTTATCCACACAAAATCTAAGCACAAACTAAGTGGTTTTATAGAAATTTCGCACTCCCGTTCCGTGGCCTTCGACGAAAATGTAAATAAATTGAAGATGTAAACATTTGTGAGAGAGTGGCGTATATATCTCTACTCAGTAGTCAGTATACAATGTTATTGATATTTGAAAAGTAACAAATTTCTCTATATTTTTTAAAAATACACCAAAATGTAGGTGGCTTTATAGAAATTTCGTGCAGTGTATATAGGGCGTTATATGTCAGCACTCGGGTCTTGTCGTGGTCGGGGCACTATTCTTTGATGAAGTGCCGAACGTAGAAAAGGACAGCGATAGTCTACCGCTATTTACAGCTCGCCGCGGTCGGTAAACACGTCATAATTCGTGTCTCATATGAATTATCTGTCAAAATCATAGTGGGGAAATGCTGCCGACGAGACCCTGCTATTCTTTCATGCAGTGCCGAACGTAGAAAAGGACCGATGATATTTACTTGTGTAATGAATGATTAAAGTTTCGCGTAAGAAAGAAGGACAGCGTATTGGAAAGAAAGAGACGCGGAGAGTCGAAGCGTTCGGGAAAGCTGAAAGACTGGCGTCAGCTCGAGCCTTTAAATCAAAAGTTAACCTTTTTTATTATTAATCATTTTTTGCGAGACTTCCATCAATATATATGTTGAATTTTTCTGATTAAAATGATACCAAACAAGATACAATTCGGATCATATTTACGAAGTAACTTTCATCGTTCATTACACAAACAAATATCATCGAAATTATATCATATTTGGTATTTTCATTAGAAAAATGCCACGAATATGTTGGTGAAAGTTCCACAAAAAAATAATGAAAAATAAAAAAGTCTTCTTATTGAATTAGTAGTGGTCCCCTGGTCTCTCACCGATATACTCGACCCGTGTTATGTTCACCCTTCTCGGGGGTATACCCCGTGATAGTAGGTATATTTCGACGACAGCTAACCTAGAAGACTCAGCAACGTATAACCCGGGTTCACCGTATACGCCGCGGCAGTGAGGACGTTTTGGGACTTTTATCGTCTAGGCATTTGGGACATATGTAGGTTAAACACTGTATTTGTGATATTTTTCAGACCAAAATGACTCCAAACACGACACAATTTTAACCATAACCACTTGTTGAATTCAAGATACAGTACAACCTCAGTTATCCGTACTAATCAGTGGAACGTGTGTGTTCGGATAATAGAACAGTTAGCCAGAGTATTGGATTAAAGTAATTAGTACAATGAATCATATTCTATATGGATCGTTTTACATTGAATTCTTTACATGTGAAACACGTATTCGGACAAGTGAGATTTCAGGTACCATCGCATCAGTTCGGATAATCGAGGTTCTATTTAATCATGAATTGAACAAAGACGCGTGCTCCGAATTACATCTTCTTTGGACTCATTTTAAACAGAAAAATATCACAAATGCGTTGGTAAAAGTATTATAAAGAAATCATTTAATATTATCTCACCACGTGATACTTCTCAGCGCTCACGCTTCTGGACCCCTGAAAGGGTGCAGAGTGCCAGGCTACAGCGGTAAAGGAGATAAATATTTCGAAAATATCGTGAACATCTCTGTCAAAGGTATTGAGACATTGCTGGAGTATCGAGGTACTACCGTAACCAGCAAAGGCGTCGCGATGCAATTAGAAGAGACAAGGATCACGGGGCACTGTATGCAGGCTCGCCTGTAATCGGGCCGCGGCAAGACCGCGTTAATTTCGCCTAACTGCCGGGAGAGATTGGCCGTGGACGAAAGAGTTTGTCGGGCGTGTGTCGCGCGTGCGGCCCGGAGAAATTGCGGCCTCGTATTCAACGCGGTGCCGGGAATCGACCCCGACCGTTCACGAACGCCCGTAACTGCCATGGTATGTACATTGTAACCAAATGGAACAATGCAAAACCCGTGGGCTTCGAATCCCGTCTGGCTTATTGATGTCCGCTGATTATGTAGGCGACGACGCGACTTTCTTCGACGCCGCCGACGCCGCACCGCCGTCACAGAAATTGCGCGCCACGTACACAGTGTAATCTCGGGACCGTGAGCCGTGCGATTTTCATCTGCAAAAACTGCAATCCGTGAGTTGCTACTCAATGTCAAGGAAAATATCACTGTCTCCAAGGGAACGGATCGAAAATGTTGAACAGTACGGCAGCTTTAAACACGAGACGTCTTTCGACAATGTTTCAGTGTTTACATCAATGGGACCCTAATAGAGTACGGCAAACATGAACAAGAACAATTCTCTCTCTCTCTCTCTCTCTCTCTCTCTCTCTCTTTGCTTTCTTCGAAAAAGTTCGATTGCTTACAGTAACTTATTTAAGATAAGCACAACTTTATTTTAAACGTAGGCAACAGGAATACAAGTCGTTATCAATATTTTCAGTAACAACATACTAAAACAGTGAAACGTAAAACACTGAAAAATATCATTAAAAAATATAAACTCATTATTATTATTGCAAAATGTGAGAGTATAATTGTAAATTACTAAAATCATTCATTATTGTCTTCGTTAGAACTTTTTCCGCAGGTTTTCGAGGTGATTTGTTAAAACCCTTCTTCAAAGTTTAAAATATACTTGCAGCACAACTAACTAATTAACTACAAACAGTTTTAAGTAATTCAAATAATTAGTTTTACTTGGTTTTGTTATCTGATCGCTAGACTTGTTCACAGAATCAGTCTGAACGAGGTCATAAATGTATTACAGAAACATTGAAAGATTTTTAATTTAAAAATGTAGTTTTGGCCACGAAGATGCTTTGTATACCACCATGTGCTGTTTCGATCGTGTTTTACTTTGAGAATCGACTTCGGAAAAGAGGAGTTTACTCAATCATTAGAATTCTGTGGAAACACCTACACTAGAAAAACGAACGAAATTGTTAAAAGTAGAATCAAAAGTCGAAGTATGTACGTCGCATATAACAATTACTTAGGTACCATATGGTACGGCGCGGTTCTAACATGTCTATCATAGTTTTAGAATAAAATTTTGGTCATCAAGCGACCTATGTCGGCGTAGAGTTATTATTTCCGGAGGTAAAACTACTGCCGCCTACGATACACCTGCGTAACACAAAATGACAACTGGTAGTGATCTTGTAATGGCCACGATGGTTTCTCGAAGCACACCTACATACATCGCTGTCTCCTTTTTTGTCAATCGGATGTCCGATTTCTCCTGGAGAAAAGTCGTTACGACAAACCGACGCGACGGGAAAGTCCGTAGTCCAAACGCGACGCAGACTCTCGTCGCCAGACGGAATGAAATAACATGCACACTTTGCACACGCATGCGCGAAGTATGTAAACAGTGTCGTTTCGATCATTTGCGCTTGATCCCAAAGTCAACATTCCACTTCGACGAAATCGATCGGAAAATGGAAAACAGCGGACCTGCGAGGAACGACGCGGAGGAACCGGTTCTGATGTTGTCTTCGAAAATATACGTTCTTTTCAACTGCGTCTTTTTAACCCTCGGTCGCGTCCGGCGCGGCACGACGGACCATTCTTACAACTTTATAATTGATGATGTTCGAGACTACAGTGTTTACTCGATGTATGTCCGAAACTCTATTCTTCCGAAAATACTATTCTGTGACCCACGCCGAACATAGAGAACTCGAGTTTCTTGGCGTTACTCCGCGGCAATGGGGATAGTTCTGGGACTTTTAGCGGCTAGGCATTTAGGACACATATAGAGTAAACACTGTATTTCACAATGAATTGTGGATACAGTGAATTCTCGTTACGAGTCAGTTGCGTGGTTCGGGTGACTGACTCTTAGACGAAATCTGAGGTTCTCGCCGAGCGTCGCATTTAAAATACACAGGGCACGCTGGAAACCTAAGAGTCATATCCGTCTACGAGCCATAAAAGCCTATGACTACTAAGCGATAGTGACAAAAAGACTGAGAAAATGTATTTCTCCGATACAATGTTGCACGTAGCTCGAGAGACGGCTTTGGAGCTTCGGTCCCTCACCGCGGTAGTGTGGGTAGTTCTATTGACTCCAAATAGTAAGGTTGGCACTGACTAGTAACGAGAATTCACTGTATATTGCTCTATTTTATAAGAAACTGATGAATTCATTCTCTAAAATGGAACAGTTTTGATACAACGAAATCATCAACGCAATGTCGGGTGCTTTAGAGTGTGTATCACATTCGCTACTAACGTTGATAGACAAAAATTGTCACAATTATCACCATAGGACGCAACGTATCCTCTTATAAAATATGATGACAGTACAACTATTTTGAAATGGTAAGTTTCTGGAATATTACATATGGGTTGACGCTAAAGCAGATAAATCAGAGTAACGATTGACGATGAAGATGACGATTTAATTTGTAAACCTAATACCTGTACACGTTGGTTTTTTGTATTTCATGAGGGTGAATCGCGGTTTCCCAGCAAAGATTCATTCACATATGACGACGGCAGGCGCCTCTACCAAATAAAAATTTCGTTGTTAGATAATAAAACACGGAAAGGATAATGAGAAATAGTAAGAAAAAATAGAGAAACGCAAGCGAGGAAAAAAATGCTGAACGCAAAGCGGTGCGCGAGAGCGGATCCCGTAAACGTTCTCGCACACCGCTATATACGGTCGATGCATGCCGTACATACGTAACGAGGAATCTCGTTTCGTTGCGTTGCGTCTGGTGACCTTGGAAGCGTGCGCTCTAAAGGAGCAAAACCGGCAAATAAACGCCTTCGTAATTTTAGATTCATGAGGCCCGAACGAGTTGTCCGCCGCCCCTGCTCTCTGTCTCCCTTCAACCCATTGTTTCTCGCACTCTTGCCCTTATGCGAGCAGAGTGCACCTTGTATGACTCACAGGTATACGAGGATCTTTATGCAAAATAAAAGTCTTGTTGCTCGGTTGCCACAAACGGGTGTTAAATGGAAATTTATTCTCTTTTTATATCTATTTGAATAGATGAAAATACTGGGGTTGTAACATAAATACGATTGATCAGTTATAAAATCGTTGGCTATAGTGGCTTTTATTTAATCACAGATACATATACTTGCAATAAGTCACAAGTAAATCGCTGAAATGAGAATATATTTTATACTTGAAGCCTGAATTTATATTCTTCTTATGTTTTTACTATGCATTTTGTACTTCACCTATGCACTTTTCTCATAAATGCATAAAATCGCGAAAGATAATACCGAGCTCTAGAGCCAGATAGCTTGTATTGCCTTATAAAAATAATAAGACCTCAGTATAAATAGATTGATCTAATTATTTCTTACAAAGGCATCTTTACAATTTTAATAATTCCAAAATCGGAAATCTGGAGCTTGTCGTTTTGATATGTCTGGTAGTCCTAACACGTTAACACGTTGAGTATGCGAATTATCTTTAGCTCTTGCTGTGTTTGTTGAATAGTTTGCATGAATTTTTCTTCGAAAAATTGCGTTTCTAATAATGGCTATAGTTATTCGAAGAATTCTTCGGGGAGGAGGTTACAGAAGAAACAAGATGAACCAACTTCAAATGACTATTACGAGCATATAGACGAATGGATGTTGAAAGAATTTGAACGTGACGTCGACACAGTTGCCATCGCCGAAACTGATCAGCAATGCGGAATGCGTTAAGCGCAAACCACACCTACGAGAAGTAATGCGACCGGACAGCCTATTTTGTGTATCCTGCCGTGCCCTGTCCGGTCCGTATGATGCAATCATTAATCAGATAGCATTATATCCGGAACCGAGCGAACGGTTATAAATCTGCGACCGAAATCTCGATTTCATCGGCGCGGCGCGGCGCGGCGCCGCGTCACGTCGGTCGTAAGACTCCATTTAACCCTTTGCGGTCCGAAACCCTCTATCTCTTTCATTTCAGAATTTGCATCGACATCAATTCAATGATGCGATTTAAACACATTTTATGCAAATGTGCATTTGTACAGAGTTCACTTTCGAAGTCGGAGCCAAAGAAAAATTTCTTCACTTTAATAAGAACTCCGCTATATGCTTATAAATGCATGTAGTCTGAAATCTAGTTGTTACATGAAATTATAAATCAATACAACGATCGCCAACGTCCAAACGGGCAATTGAAATAATTCTTTATCCTAATAGGAGCTGCATCCTATACAGCGTCTACTGGATAATTGTCCAAACCATGGGTCTGACCAGGAACAATTATCGGCTAGATGATACTATTCTTTGATCCACTGTCGAACGTAGAAAAGGACAACGAAGCTTGTGGGCCTTGGTCGCTGAGAAGGGTAAACATAATAAAAATCTGCTTTATTTTTATTAAATTATTATTATTTTATATTTTTTATGAAACTTTTATCAATATATTTGTGGAATTTTTCTGATTAAAGTAATACCAAACATGATATAATTCGGATCATGTTTACACTAATTTTCCGTTAACATAATTGGAATGGTAAGTAACATTCATCGTTCACTACACAAGTAAATATCATCGGTATTATATCATATTTGGTATCATTTTCATTAGAAAAATGCTATAAATAAAAAAATAAAATAAAATAATAAATAAAAAAATAATGAAAAATAAAGGAGTTTTCTTATTGGATTAGTAGTGGTCTCCTGGTCTCACACCCATATACTGGACCCGTATTATGTTTAGACTCCTCGGGGACCGAGGCTTCTCGAGCTTCGGGGCCACTCACGTGGTATAACCCACGATAGTGGGCCCAGTTCTGGGACAATTATAGGCCAGACATTTAGGACATTTATCGAGTAGAGACTGTATTAGAAATACATGTAATCTGCAAGTTACTTCTTATATGAAACGTAACTAGTAATTGTAATAAATACAACGATGTTCAATATCCAAATGTACAATTCAAACAATTCTTTATCCTAAATCGTTATCTAAATATAACCTAATCTTTATCCTATTTACCTATCCTATTTATTTTACTTTATTCTTTATCCTGAATTTAAGATCTTATCAATGGCACAGCCGTCTCATAGAAACAGCAGTCAATAAATGAAATAACAATTTGCGAATATTAATTTCAAGAAACATGCAGCTCACACGATTATTCACTGGACGCGTTATTATATTTTTCTATCCATTCCATTGTTAAACATAATATCACTCTAGACCTACGAAATTGGAGAAAACTTTCGCATAAAATTCAGCTATTGGAACAGTGGCGGATCAAACTGACCCAACAGTCGTTGAGCGAGGGTTAAAACGCAACTTGATTGAAGAATTAGACGATGACAAATTCAATTGTCTGCTTCGAGGTGGAACCGTAAGAGGTTAGAGACCAAGATGATCTGTGACAGTACGGTTACTGTCATTATCATTGAATTAAAATTACACACTCGGCGTTTTAGCGTACGGCCGGCTGGGGCATTGTTGCCGAGATTCTAAATCTCTCAGAGCATCATTATTGCCAGCTGCCGGGAGAGTACCGAATTCCTGCTCGGACCATTAATCGTCTGTGCATTGTGGCTGCCCCCGGGTGATGCATCGCGCATGCCTCGACTTTCCTCGTGCTCCCGTCGATTACTCACTGCGTCAAGAAACTAATACCAATAAGAAACCGTTGAAACACCTGAGACACTGTATTACGACATTCCTCGGGCAATTGTCTCGCTCTCTTGGCACACGCCGTGAAATTATTGGATAACAGCGCGATTACCCCGAGCTAATCCGGTTTGTATGTTTTATTAGTCACCCAGGAACGGGCGGGAGGGGGAGGTGGAGGGGGCAGTCAATGAAATCTTCCTGTTAAATCGTAATCCGATGCGCGACGAACCGATATGCCAGATAACGAGGATTATCGACAGACCAATCTGGGTATTTCTGTTCGAGCTCAAGATCGTCTGAAGGTCGTATACATTTATCACTGAACTCGTTGACAGTTGACGTAGTCGAGTCAGGTGAGACACCTGGTATATTGTGTCACTGAAATGCAACTCTCCGAGGAACTGATGTAACGGGAGAAAATTTTCTAGCGGAGGCTTTTCCCACAGATCCATTTTGCAATGATTTATTACATAGGATAGGAACTTGATGTATGTTCACGAGTGAAATTTTCCAGATTGACAGCGAAGAAGATTTGAAAAATTATTTCGATGCGTTTACTTCAGTGATTTCGGGAAACAGTGTTTGCATCTATGTACAAGGATCTTTATTTGATTTGTTATTTACACCGTTTATTAATCTTGGTAAATGTTCAGTAATAAATTATTTGGATGATGATTTGTTTTATATATGTGAAACCTATTATTTGTTACTCTATAGTGTTATCTGAATTCACCGAGTTCACTTTATGAATAAATCATTTGGTAAAAAATCTTG
Source organism: Halictus quadricinctus (assembly GCA_028454245.1). Lineage (NCBI taxonomy): Eukaryota > Metazoa > Arthropoda > Insecta > Hymenoptera > Halictidae > Halictus > Halictus quadricinctus. Next base: position 881,976 of record CM052115.1, on the reverse strand, counting down.
CTTTGTGTTCATGATAAGGGAGATCATATAATTGAAATGTATTATTAAAACGATTCTGATAAAAACTATCATTAATTAATGGCATCAATCACAATGATAAAAAAATATATTTTAACTAGAACTTAATAATATCTAATTGCACTTTCAACTTAGCAAAAAGAGTGTCAAAATAAAAATACCAAAAAAATGGATCGGCGATTCATTATTATACATCGCAATGTTTTCCAAAATAAATTGGTCAAACGAAATTCTATGTTGGCTGAACAAGGATTAAATATAAAATAAATCACCAGATTCTGTCACCTTATACTACTTTTTAACTGTTTGTGATAAGTAAACTGGCAGATAGTGTGCCATTGCTGTAGTCTTTGAAACTGTGGAAGGATGTGTAAGGATATGTGAATAATAAAAGAATAGTATTATTGTTGTATTGAATTTGCACATTAAGGGGTTAACGCGACCATGCAATGCACAGTGTTTACTCAATATATGTGAGAAACACGCGTCTAGCCAGGAACATATATCGGTCAGGAGATACTATTCTTTGATCCACGCCGAATGTAAGAAAGAACAGCGAAGCTCTAGAGGAGACCGAGGTCTCTCGAGCTTCTTGGCCCTCACGGGTTATACCCTGCGGCAGTGGGGATAGTTCTGGGACTTTTATCGACTAGGCATTTGAGACATATATAGAGTAAACACTGTATACATCAATTTGATTTTCTTCATGCGATGTGCAAAATCGTGATATTCACACATATGTGACGCTGGTCGCGAACATGTTCAATGTCGTTGTAATCTACCATCGGCTAGACTACGAATCTTTATACAAAATAAAAATTGTCTACATTAATTGCCAAATACAGGAGCTACTTTCATTTCATTTTTTAATGGTTTTCATGGGTTGAAAGTAGTACAGTAGCGTTTTTATATGTTTTGAGTGTTTTTACTGTTCTTCAATTTGATCTGTACATTTTTGTCATAAAACAATCCGCGGTCTATCGATAACAAAAAGGGATTTAGCTCGTCCGATTTAGCTCATTGAACGTGATTGCCGGAACTTCGGAAAGCGAAAATGAAAGAAAGATGAGAGGGGGAGGGAGGGAGAGAAAGGGAGAGCGAGAACGAGAGAGAGAGAGTGAGAGAGAGAGAGAGAGAGAGAGAGAGAGACCAATAAAACGAGCGTCGAAAAAAAATGCGGGAGTTCGCGCGCAGGAGGATCGGACATAGAAAGGGGAGAAGAACAGGGAGGAGACGCGGAGGTGGTGGTAGGTCGTTTTGTGTCTGCAGCCCGTCTAAATATACGCGGTCCTCCTCCTCGACGATGCAGCTTTTCCACGCAGGAACGCGAATGAGAGAATGATAGGCAGAACCGTCTAATGCTACCATGCCGCCGCACTATCACCTAGACTACCCTAGAGAACCGACACGACGCACAATGAGCTGGAATTGTAAAAACTCATCTTCTATACATCTTTACTTATAAACAGGACATTTTTATGGGTTTTTGGGGCCGCAGATTACGATTTTAATATTTTTTTTTAGGATGAGAAACTATCCCTATAAGGGACGTTTCATGCTATCGAAACAAGGCTTTGCTCGTTGATTTAGAATATAATTTTAAGCAAGTAACGTCATATAAACATGGCATCATGATTCAATAGTTGACAATTTATCCTAAGCAAAAGTTAAGATTTTCGCCTAGTTTGATATGCTTGTTCTAAACGAATTCCAAATGCATGAGGAATTTCATCAAATTGCAGGAAACTTATTTCGCCATATAATGGATTAATAAAAAATTAATACAATGATTACTAAATACAAATGTGATGGCATTATATTACCTTAAGCTTCAGTACCTGAAGATGAGAGTTCAACTTAAGATTCTGTTACGAAATATCTTTGAATAACATCTAAACAATGGAAAAAGAGTGTAAATAATTTAATTTAACTTAAAATTATTATTTAAATTATTTTTTTATGTAATTATTTTTAGTAGTCGTGTTAGAAATGACTTTTTCGTTCTTGATTTCACGAGAAAAAAAATTCGCAAAATAGACTTCAAAGATGCCCTGAGCGATTTAGGGTGTGAACTAGAATATGACCTTGACGGAATAATCGTCACGGTATGAACGAACGAACGGTCGCTAGAAGACGCTAAATAGTAAGATTTCCGTCCAATAGGGGAGCTAGGTACAGCTAGGTCTAGACATTTTACGTCTTAAATAAGTAAGTAATCAATTAAAAATGCATACCACCGTGTTTGTACATGTCTTTGCTACGTCTGTACAGAGCCTTTTTTTCGATAGGAACACTAAATCTCTCGAAATTAAGAGAATCTCTCAGCGGCAGCCATCTTGTGACGTCATACTTGCTTCAGAATTCGAATTTTCTGCCGAATATTACAAATTACTCCACGATGAGGTAGAAATTCGCAATTTGGGCTCTATACAGACGTAGATTGGACTTTTAGGAAACACAATTGACCACTTCTAAACTGCTCATTGCGATATTGAAGCGGCAGTTTGTCTAGATTTTGACCCTTGCATACGTATATGGATTTCAAACCATGCCGGCCCCCTTAAGCTTCATAAGCAAACGTGACGTCACAATATGGCTGACGATGACGCACTATCGCTGTGCTCGGGTGAAAGTACGTGGCCACTCACACACCGCAAGGTCGGCGTGTATGTGTACCTACGAGGACCGCAAGGGCCAAGGATTTCACTTGCCATTTCTCAATAATGCAAAGATGGGTCTTTTCCGTGGTCAAAAGCGCTAGATAAAAGTTAAATCTAAGGCGGAAAGTCCCTCAGAAATCTTACTTTTGCGTTATCGAGAAATGGTTAACAATATTCGGCAGCATGTTGTCTGTTCGAGAAGCTATGGGAGCAAACGCGCGCGACAACGCGGATGGCGTTTAAACAACCATCCGCGGCACACTTGTTCACCGCCAAGTCGGTGTGTACGTGTACCTACGGCGACCACAAGGATCCTGGATTCCGCAAGCCATTTCTCGATAATGCAAATATGTGAATTTTCAGTAATGGTCAGCACTAAATAAAAAGATCAATCTAGCGTGCTGGATTCCACAAAAATCCCTAAAAATTATTGCTCACAAAAAGCAACAAATAGTTTGACAAACTACATTTAAACAATTTATTTTACAATCAAAAATATCAATGAAAAGTAATAAAAAATTATTGTTCAACAAATGCAAAAAATATTTAGTTATCTATATATAATATTGGTTATGTTGGCAAAAGTTGAAAAAATAATGAAAAACAAAAAAATTATGACATTGGATTAGTATTGTCTCACCGATATACCTGACCCTCCCTCTTCGGCGGTTGAGCTTCTTGGTCCCTCGAGAGATATACCCTATGCCCTACACGATTATTATAAAATGTTTTGCTCTCATTTGCTATCAGCAAATGGTTTGCTGATAAAAACAAGACTAAACACCTCACAAATTGGATAAGTTACACTGTACACGTTGGACTGTAGGTACACGTACACGCCGATCGAGCGATGTCTGAGTGTGTCATACACTCGCTCGAGCACGGCGACATGCGTCATCGTTGGCCATATTGTGACGTCACGCTTGCTTATGAAGCCTGACTTACCGGCAACATATTTTCTCTCTTCCTGTTTTACCAATCCAGTGTGCTGCTCGACACTGAACCACAGACGAGATATAGGAATAGACCTGACACCCAATGTATTTTGGTGTCCGTCGGTTTTGGGGTGCTAGCACCCCAGAGAGGCCCCATTACCATTCAGTGTCAACACCCAACGTTACCGATAAAACACGATTTCGGAGCATTATTAGCATGAAGACAAAATTTTATCCTCCCTTCACATTACGTGTATTTAATATGATTTGGCAGGAACAAACATACGTGATGCTTCACTTTAAGTGTTGAATATGACATTTTTAAAACCTCTTTTTACTTATCGAAAAAATTAATCATTCTATATGCATCCTTAACGGACAATTTAGTAATGTTACTTTTTACTTCCTAATGTATTCGTTTTTATAGTTTTCTTATTACATTTTATATAATATGTATATTTCATAGCTTTTTTCATACATAGTTATATAATTACATCAAAATGTAATAAATATATATAAGTAGTACGCACAGATCTTCTGTCATTTAATAAATTTTTACCCACTGGTTACTTACAATAACTTTATTTATTGTAAGAAATTAAGTAATAAATTACATAATGAGCAAGTATGTTAATACTTAGCTTCCAAAATAAGACAGTTACGAGAGTTCTATTTTTTTTAATTAAGCGCTGGTATGAAAATAACTTTATTAAATAATGACAGAAAGATAAAACGTTGGACTTTCAATTCGACACAGCACGTTCTCATGCAGGTTCCAATATGAATAATCAACTTTGAGATCATGTAACCGATTTCACTGTTTCGACGGGACAGTTTCAGTTACACTAAAATGTTTATTTTAATTACTGGTTTCACTGCTCAGCCGCATATAATCGAATTAATATTTGATTTCGGAGCTATACATACATATAAAAGTTATACCTAAAGACTACCACCGTGGGATTCTACACCTTTGGGCCGTTGGACAATTGTAAAAAAATATATGCATGACATTAATAATTAATGTTATTTTTTTTCATCAGCGCATTCTACACATTGACAACAGAAAAAGTTTGAGAGAAATTATATTCCGGAAACGAACCGTTTAGTCAAGAAAAATTGTTAAGGATTTCATAACTTTTTGATTGAGTAGAGACGTTTTGATTTTGATTGTGTTGATTGTGTTACACATAGAGGCTATGTGTATATGGGCCTACTACTACTCTGCCGCTTGGGTAGGATCTACCTAGGACCGAGGTTCGGTTCAGTGGTGTGCGCGTGTATCCTTACATGAATACAATACGAAAAAATACACAATACGTTTAAAGGTACAGAAAATCTAGCAATGTGCATTTTGACCTGAAAACATTATGAAATCTTTTACAATTTTTCCTAACTAAATTTTGAATATTGAAATTGTAGTTTCTAAAGACAATGGCACCGTTGAAGTACATCTGGCGGCGATCAGTGCAACAATTTTACCTTTTTATAATTTTTTCATTTCTACGGCACAGTTGTGGTCTAAGTCTCAACAGCGATTGTCCTTTCGTGCCGATTGTAGCGTTGAGTATTTTACTGTTAGATGTGCGAGACTTTTAATTTTTCATATGTATCTTTTTGTTTTTAATGAAAAGTGCGAGCGTCAGCGCTGAATGGTGAACGCAAAAAAAATTTACAATAGATAGAAATAGAAACATTACAAATATTTTACGATGTTAAATGGAGAGAAATTAAATTGAATATAAGCTAGTGTAAGGTTGTTAACGTAAGGAGATTTCTTTCTCTTTACGGCGAACAGGCAAAAGAGAGCATCTTCGCGATCGCGCTCTCCAATGATTTTCGGATGTATTGAAAACTCATAATCTGACAACGTTGCGTACCTTAAGCTTGACAACGCTGTAGAAGTTTGACCAATC
>CM052115.1:812942-876347 GCA_028454245.1 Halictus quadricinctus | reverse complement strand
TCTTTGAAAAAATTGTTCTACGACTTCAGCTCGGTGCATGGCAGCATTGTCACGTTGAAAAATAAATTTACCTTTGGTAATTCGTTTTGCATGTTTGTTAATTTGTTGCAAGATTAGATTTATATATTTCTGACTATTCATTTTTCATTCAAGAAACTGTACGTCTGTTTTATCTTTGTATCCAATTCCGGCCCAGATCATCACACCACCCCTACCCATTTGTCTCCGTTCTTTCACAATTCTTTCTTTTTTTAAGTCGTGGTAATAGAATAAAAATCCATCTGGGCCGTCCATATTGAACTTCTTTTCGCCCGTGAATAAAATATGTCTCCATTTCTTCTTCCAGTGAATACGTTCTTTTGCAAATATTAATCGCTGTTCCTTATGATGTTTTGTTAACGGAGATTTTTGCTTCATTTTCAATCTTTGAATAAACTTACACGTCTGAAGAACACGACGAACACTTCGGACATTTGCAGTGATGCCTGCTTTTTCAGCAATTTCACGTGATGTCAATGTTGGCAGTCTCCCACAACTTTTTTTCCTTCCATAATTTGCAGATCTCTTAATAAATTGTATACTACGTTGCGACTTCTTTTAGCAATCTTTGAAATTTCGGAAACAGTAACATTTTGACTTTTTCATTCAATAATCCTTGCAATTTCAGTTTGACTTAATTTTTTTCCGCGGCCCATGTCGACGTTTAACTTTAAAACTTGACACTTGCTGTTAACTGTTTGACAACTCACAAACTATTGAAAGATATGGTCATTTGTATATATCTTCTGCTTGCTCAGAAAGCTAGCGAGGTCAACCTTATTTACTAACATGTTTCGTTTCTCCAGATCGTAACAGTTATGATATTATGTACTACATTCAGAAATAGTAAGTAATTTTCAAGAAATTAAAGATAGCACGCATGTGCTATCATTTTGTCCGGGACTGTATATCGGCTAGAAGATACATCATCATCATCACATATCATCGGAATTATATCATATTTGGTATCATTTTCATTAGAAAAATGCCATGAATGTGTTAGTAAGAATCCTATAAAAAAATAATGAAAAATAAAGAAGTTTTGTTACTGGATTATGTAGTAGTGGCCTCCTTCTCACACCGATATACCCGACCCGTATTATATTTACACTCCTCGGCGACCGAGGTCTCTCGAGCTTCGCAGTCCCTCACAGGGTTTACCCGCGGTAGTGGGGATAGTTCTGGGACTTTTATAGAATAGAGTAAACATTGTCTATCTGTGGTACCACCCTTATTGAGAAAACAATTAACAGCATCTAACACAGTATTACAGTTCGAACTATTGTAAAAGATTATGTTATCATCTGTAAAAAAGCCCGAATACTTTCCTTCGCACGAGCTGAGAAAATATCACGAATTTAATATTTATTGAGCATGAATAAAAATGGATCAACAATGACTACAACGGTACAAACGGACGGATAGTGATTCTACATGCAGAAATAAGACAAGGGAGAAGCAGAAGAATATTTCTCCGGGAAAAAGTAGATTGAATATGCTTAACCGGTAGGACATAAGTAGAACCGGTAGGTCCTGAACAGACGTCAGCCTATTCCCATTTAATAGCACGCGTACTCGCTGAATTTTCAAACTTAATTATCTCGAAAACGAAGCGTCAAACAGAACCATGTTATTCCTTCTCTTCGTCTTATTTTTACACGTATTAATCATAAATGGGTATATAATTGTTAATAACATACATACGAAAGTATTTTAGTAGATTTCTACAAAATTTTAAGTACCTGATTACTTACAAGGTAATTAATGCAAATTAATAGACAAACAAATAAAAAAACAAGTATAAATGACACTGCTATTCTAACCCTTTTGCATTCTAAAAATGCTAATGAAATTCAATTAATTTGGACACATTACAACAAAAATTAAATTCCAGGTTTAGTATTCGAACATTAGTGTCATTCATACACTACCTTATTTTGTTCAATAAATGACTACAAAAGATATAAATTGTCAAATATTTATTACGTAATATTAGTTTATAATGAAATTATTCTTACAGCACGCTTACAAATCTTTCATAACTGTCGCCTAAAACTTCGTTTAATCTATTTTTCATAGAAAATACTAAATTTTATGTAATGTCGGATCTTATTGTAGTCCATTATTTTTTAATTACACCTTTCAATTGCATCTTACCAGTTATTTCACAGTTCTTTGACTGGGGGGGGGGGGGGAGGATTGGTCAAGTATTTTTAACAGATTTTTTCACATTTCTTTACAAAACATTCAAGTAATCTATTTTATTCGTTGTGTACTCAATAAATTCTAATTCTCCAACGTTTCTCCATGTTTTATAATGTTCTGGAAATTCTTCGGTTCCATCAATAAAGTTGCTTTCATCCGAAAAAAGAATGTATTTCAAAAATTCCTTTACTTCAAGAAACTCATTTGCGAACTCAATTCTTGTTTCGCCACCAACTTCGCTAATATAGGGCTTCCTATCATAACCATGTTGTCGTGTGGCTCTTCGTATGGTTGTAGGGTGAATTTATTTAATCATTTGGTGTTGTATTAATAATTCACAGTGATTAAACGATACAGTGATTGAGCGGCTTTCCCGAAAGTATCCGTATTTTTTAAACGGGTGAATTCCAGAAGTTAAAATTTTATATTTGGGGTCCTTCCACATTCTTCTCAACATGCTTCAAATTTCATATCGATCGGCCACCGGTGCCTTTCGGAATAATATCCTAATTTCATTGTGAACAACCAAAACATATTACGTAATAAATGTTTGAGAATTCATATCTTTTGTGATTATTTATGGAACAAAATAACGGTAAAGAGCCAGAGCCAGCTCACAATTTTATCCAGCAGTGTAAATGACCAACGTAGCGCTTAACCCCTTGCACTACGACTTATTTTACGATTGCACTTATTTTACAGCTTCTTCGTCGTTCAAAATTTCTTAGAAGAAGAAGAAGAAGAAAGTTTATATTTATCGTATGCTTATGTGTTCTTCAATGGCTATACATATATGATTGAGAAAAACTACGTAGAATTTTATTTTGGTTTAAAGGAAATACATAATATACGATCGGTAGAGCCTGTTCAAAATCTTCATCGCAAGTCTAACTCGATGTTATAGCACACGGTGGTTAATGCGTTAAATATTGCGTCTCTCACGACAATATGGTTGGGGCTGGGAACAATGGGATAGCAAATGGTTCTACAGTGCGTCACCCGCGACATCGACAAAAATGAAACACGGCACCCGGAATATCGTCGCGGCGAAAAATATCCCAGACACGTCGCTAGACGAATCAAATGACCAGGACCAGTGCATTACGCATTTTATTCTGGGGGTGTGAGTACGCGAACGACGCAGTGCGACACGAAGAACTGGCGTGGCGTGGCGTGGCGTGGCGTGGCGTGGCGTGGCATAGCATGGCGTGGCGTCGCGCGCGTCACAACTCGTGTTGTAACTCGAGAAAACAGTCAAGTTTGCCGGTCAAGTGATTTCGAGAATTAAAAATACAGCCGGCGAGCTTTCGTAAGGAGGTCGATATATCAAGGATGAGCTGTGCCCTGTTTATTCGACCGCGCTATTATTGGAGTCGAACCGCGACACAATGGGTTCGAAACGAAACCTAATAGAATTCACATCGCGGGACGTCGAAAGCATACGTCCCGTCCAGTCGCAACAACAACAACAGTTCGTTCGTTGTTGCAGATTTAGCAGAGATGGCGTTTCTGATGGCACATGCTCGATGGACCGGACAAAAACGATGTAGCAAATTGAAAATCCGATTACTCGGGCATTGTTCTGTCGCGAGTCCGCCTAAGATACCGGACAGATACGTTACAACAAACTGAGCAAAAAGGACATAACGACCTCTCGAGGGTTTTCTTAAGGACACCGGACAAGCAAATTACTGCGAAACGGAATTTTTTCTGAAGAAAACGAATGAAATGTAGAATTTTCCCTTTACGTGCATGTACGATGCTTATTGCTATCGCGTAGCGTAAATAAATTTGTTTAGGTATGTGAGTATTAACATACAGTGGATAATCGAGAAAAACATGTTTTTCAATCATGTGATGCGGATTATGCATTCATGACGATAATAAGTAGCTGCAATTTATAAGAGAGTTGTTACTTTAGAGTGTGTCTCTTGTTGACCACTCCGGAGATACGTGCCGGAACAAGGGTGCTATGAATCGGTGCTCAAAATCGAAGAGAACAAGGGTAGAACTCCTTTTCGGCAATGCAGCGAGTTGTATAATTTCCGAACATTAAATACTAATCGAGAGACAGTGAATCCGCGTTTTATGTCAGCAACCCGGGTCTTATCGTCGTCGGGACATTATTCCTTGATGCAGTGCCGAACGTAGAAAAGGACAGCGATAGTCACCGCCATTTACAGTCTGTAAACACGTTGTAATTCGTGTGTCCCACGAGTTATCTGTCAAAGTCACAGCGGGGAAATGCTGCCGACGAGACCCTACTATTCTTTGATGCAGTGCTGAACGTAAAAGAGGACTGCGAAGCTCGAGAACACTTTTATTTTTCATTATTTTTTCATGAGACCTTCACCAACATATTCGTCACATTTTTCTAATGAAAATGAAACCAAATATATGATTCAGATGATATTTACTCGTGTAATGAACGATTAAAGTTTCGGACGCAAAGAAGGACAGCGTATCAGAAAGAAAGAGACACGGAGAGTCGAAGCGTTCGCAAAAGATGAAAGAAACTTTTTTATTATGAATTTTTTTTTAGGAGACTTTCAACAATATATTTGTTAAATTCTTCTGATTAAAATGATATTTACACTAATTTTCCGTTAATATAATTGTACATAATGGGAAGTAACTTTCATCGTTCATTACCCATGTAAATATCATCGGAATTGTATCATATTTGGTATCATTTTCATTAGAAAAATGCCACGAGTATGTTGATGAAAGTCCCATAAAAAAATAATGAAAAATAAAGAAGTTTTCTTATTGGATTAGTAGTGATCTCTTGGTCTCGCATCGATATATTCGACCCGTGTTATGTTCACACTCCTCGGCGGCGGCGACTTTCGAGCTCCTTGTCCCCTCACGGGGTATACCCCGCGGTAGTGGGTATAATTCCGCGACGGCTAACTCAGAAGTCTCGGCGACGTATATCCCGGATTCACTGTAGGGACATGGACCCCCTTAATAATCGGGTGATTCGAATCCACAGAACTCATTTTAAATCGTACTACGACGCGAGTTAATTCGAGAAAGACCGGGTAACCCTTCTGAAGCAGTTTTTCCAGACACACTGTATACCGTCAGGCATCTCTATAGATCAGCCCCGCATTTCTCGGTGCATCACAACTGAGAGCGTTAGACATAGAGACACACGACAAATCACACAAGCCACTTGTTACGTCCTAAGTCTCGAACTATAGAATATATAATTTTACGTTAATATATCAGAGTTCATATTATTTCACCCTTCCAATTTCCAGTAGTTGATATCCTACGACGATACGCCATTACCGCTCAAGATGTATCTAATTATTTTTTATAAGTTAGGAGGCAAGCGGAACACTCGATCCCTTTCCCCACGCGGCCACCCGGTAGTGAAACCGGTGGCTAGTCCACGTGTTCCTACACAAATCCCGCAAAAAACAAAGAATCTTCGTTCACTCATAACCTGCCTAACCTTCGGTTTGTAACAGGATATTAACCCCTAAACGCAACAATTAAAAATTCAAAAGCGGTCGTTTTTCCACCAATGTTTTTATTCTTTATTTTCTTAAAATACAAAAGAACATTAACAAACCTTGAAAAAAACACAAAAAAATGTTGCTTTATGCAAAAAAAACTAAGGTAATTGCACATACTTCGCTTAACTTTTTCGGGTGACAGGAAATAAGCACAACACAGTCTAACGAGTATATTTGGCTTTATTTATATAGAAAACCAAAACTGCAGGTCTCACGAGTTAATTCCGGCGCGCGGGAAAAAATTGTTTTCTTAGACCCGACTTAACTCGGGCGAATGTGCTAAGAGGTTAAAAGAATTAAAGAGTACAGTTTTTACTCGATGTATGTCCAAAACACAGGTCTAGCCAGGGACATATATCGGCCAGCAGTCACTATTCGTGACGAAAACAGCGTCAATCCTTCTTTTAGAAAGTTTCTTATGGGAGGTATAGGACAATAGCCACGCGGACCTGACATTTCTACCTGTTACTGGGTAAACGGGCGGACGATGCTTTAGAACAGTTACCCATCGACTCTGCTTACCAATTTACAGGAAAAACGAAACATGTGATTGCCATAAATTCTAGTCTTGCAGCGGTCCCGCTCGTGCCCTACACTTTGCGCATCGTGTCGTTTTCGTAAGCCTGTTACATACGTTTGCATTTTCGACATGCGTAATGCCTTTCCTAAACTTTTCAGAAAAACCTTGCATAAGATTAGTATTGTTCAAATCGCGGTAGAGAGAACATCCCTAAAAAGTTGTCAATTCAAAGTTCATGGTTGCTAATGTGTGTGTTTTTAATAATCATATTTAAACTAATAGACTAGACTGCGTATTATTATGCAAAATAAAAGTTAGCTGTTGCTATTGCAATGGACAGGAGTCAGACAGATATTGGATTCTTACTTTAATCATTTTAACAAGTTGAAAATAATATGTTAGTGTTTTTAAATTATTTTAATCTCTCTACTGTTTTAAAATGCTCCTACTCATTTTTGCTGTAAATGCATGAAATTCGCAGTCTAGTGATCGCATTAGTTGATTGTTGTGATTTCCGCTTCAATGCAAGTGATATTGCAATTGTTATTAGTACATAGCTATCTGTTGGCAAATGTGAACAGTGATTGTCCGAAGCGGACATTTATGCAAAGGAAAATGTCGCTTCAAATGACCTCAGGAACCACCTATTTCACGGAGTTGATTGAATTTTGGGACACCCTGTATAGAGTACACACCCTGTACTGATATTTACTAAAATTATTGAATTAGGAAAGACATCTTTAAGTAGCTCCTAATAGTCTACTAATGCGGCCTTGCAATCGATGCGACAAAAAAAAAATAGTAGAAGAAGAACAGCAACAACAATTTTTCGATGGAGAAGAACTTTCCAAAAATGAAAATTGCTCAAATGCACATTTCTCCTTGTTGTTTTACGTGCAGGGGACCCCTGAATGACGGAGTCAGTATGTAACAGAGTGCTAAAACAACAATGGGGTACAGTTTTCACGATGGCCTTGAATCGGAGAAATCTGTCGTCTCTGCGTAGCGTTGGCGAGTGCGAATTACAAGTCGCGAAACGGGAAACGGCCTCCGCGTGGTCATCGCCACCGTTCTGCGGTGGTAACGCTGTGATTTACCTACTTAAAACGCGCATTGGTTCGCTAAACTTCTTTAATGCACAACGGTCGCGTTGTCTTCGTGGCTGCGGCCAATTAGCCGCGAATCATGTAGCGAGAATCGCGGTGAACGTGCACGGAAACGGGACGGGCGACGGCATCGAAGAACCATACGAAGAGAGACAGAGAGAGACAGAGAGAGAGAGAGAGAGAAATGAAGAGAGGATAGCGGGATATAAGAGAGAAAGAGAACGGTCCGCACGTGAATAAGATCCATTTACACCGAGACCTTAAGCAACCTTTGAGCACGCGCTGCGGGGTTATTCCCTCGCGACCACGAAGTTCGAAAGAAATCGTACGCGCTCCCTTTTTCCTCTGCATAGGATAATTCTCTATCGAACTCCGAGAAAACTTATTCATACGGAGGAGTCAGGCAAGACCGGGTGGTTAAAGAAACTCGGAACCTGCCGAACCAGTGGATAAAATTATAATTTTGGATAAAAATTGCGATTTTATCCAGAGGTCGGAAGAGTTCTAAAACTATCTCATAGGTTCTACAAGATCCAAGGGATGATACGAAACTAGCTACAGTGTTTACTCGATATCTGTCCAAAACACGGGTCTAGCCAGGGACATATAGCGGCCAGGATATATTCTTTGATCCACGCCGAACGTAGAAAAGGACAGCGAAGCTCAAGTGGCCTCCATGTTTACACTCCACGGCGACCGAGGTCACTCGAGCTTCGGGGCCCCTCACGGAGTAAAACCCGCGGCAATGGGGATAGTTCTGGGACTTTTATCGGCTAGGCATTTGGGATATATATATATAATTTTATTTACTTTTCTAGAAATAAAGTTTAACCCTCTTTTACCTCTGCATAAAATAATTCTCTATCAAATTCCGAGAAAGCTTCAATCTTATTCGTACTGAGGAGTCGTTCAATACCGGAATTGGCTGAGGAAAATTTAAATCTACTTTCCTAGCGGATAAATTATAATTTTCGATATAAATTGCGATTTTATCTCGGGATCGATACAGTTCTAAAACTGTTCTACAAGGATCATCAGTCAAATATTAACCGGATTTTATATTATACAAACAGGCATGCCTTACATCAATCTGCATTTCTCGATAGTTGGAAAGATGAATGAGCGAATAATATTGTTATTGGTATGAATAGTATTGTTACACATTTTGAACTATTGTAGATGCAAAATACATTGAAATCTTGCATAGAATGGACGCCAACACGAATTACTGAATTTTTTTTCATGGGATATAGACAAAACACAATTGGACTCTTCACGTAAATATTTCCTCACGGTTGTTAGTCGCAGGGAGTCACTCGTCGGCCACGAAGAGACACAGAAGAAGAAGACAAAAAAAAAGATCAAGGTGACCTTTCTCTCTTTTTCTCTTACGGAATGCTACATTTTTTTACGCGGAGCGCAATAACAGTCGCCGAGACGAGCCGAACAGGCTTTAATGGAAGTCATCAAGGTTACGGAAGCTCGTAAATCGATTTACAAATTGACGACCGAGTCTGATTCGACAGTAATAACACATAATGTCCGCAATTTCGAGTCCGCGAGTAGCTCGTTCACGAAATGCTAATTTCTTGGGGCGTTCATATTGCAGGAGATTACCACTGTGCTAACACAGGACGACGACAACCGATTTCGTTGGTCGATGGACTTTCAGATATTGAAAAGACGAATGAAACACCGAGTATTTAAACCTCTTAATATTATTTTAGCAGAAAAGCCACCGAGGTATTACAATTTCTTCTTCATTCAGTTTTCGGTAGATGTTGAAGAATCAGTGACTATATGTATTATATAACAAGGACGACAAGTATTAGAATACAATAAGTATTCCTAAGGTTTACGATCATTCGAAATATGCAGTAAATGAATTTTACATATAGAGGTCTTTTGTCACTATTAATTTAAAAAAGAGGAAAATAAAGGAATGCAGTAGGAAATATTGTTCATTTCCATTAACGACAGAACTTGTTTTCATAAAACGGTAGTAGAAATCTGAATTATTATAAATAAGTGAAAGCAAATATTATAAGCAGAGATGTAACAATAAATACTACTTCACATTAATAGCGTTGTCAATTGGTAATTACTGCTCAATCACCAATTAATAATTGATAAAACGCCATACTTAACCCTTAACCCGCGAGAGCAGTGCTCGTGAAGTAGAGTTTAATTTCGTTTTGTTGCACTTCAGACGTCACTGCGACTTATTGATAGCGTCTCGCAAAACGCAGTAGCGATAAGCAGATATAATACTTCAACGCAGTATTCCATATAATAACTAGACCGCAGATTTTATGCAAAATAAAAATTATCTACACCAAGTGCATGACACGAGCCAAATACGAATTTCTTTCTTTATTTTAATCCTTTGAAGACGAATGCCTACTCTGTATCTAATTCCTGAAGTTGCAAACATATAATTTAAGTATGCACATAAGAAGAGATCAGTATACGTATACAGTGTTTACTCGATATACGTCCAAAATACGGGTCTAGCTGGAGACATATAGCGGCCAGGAGATACTATTCTTTGATCCACGCCGAACGTAGAAAAGGACAGCGAAGCTGTAGAGGCGACCGAGATCTTTCGAGCTTCTTGGCCTCTCACGGAGTATAACCCGTTACAGTGGGGTAGTTCTCGGACTTTTATCGGCAAGGCATTTGGGACATATATATAGTAAACACTGTATTGACTATTTTGCCTATTATTCAAGACTTCAATATACTTCCATATGTATAATCTAGTTATCTAAAGAAAATGTTCTTAGTATTTTAAAAAATCCTCGTTCTCAAAGGTTTAAAGTTTTAATATAAATTGGAAGTAATATATTGACATTTTCTTATTTTCTTGTACTTTTCTTAATTTTCTCTAGTCTAAATTTTACCTTCTCATTTTTGCCATAAGCATAATGTTGTCTCTGTTGTGAACTAACAAGGGACATCGCAAGACGAATTCATTGAGGAATTCCAATTCATGCAACCCACATATCCAATCCGTGCACTGATGGGTTAATGAAATTTGTGTAGTATTGAAAATTACTTTTATTAGATTGTGTAGTTTATTGACAAATATTTTACATAGTCTCGCGAACTAGAGGGTGTGAGATAAAATTTTTGTAGTCGACAGGATTCTAGCCTTATAATTTTAATTTTTCCCAGTTTAACGAACGCTTCAACCAAGAATATACGGTTCCGTGATGACATTATCGAAGCACAGCGACACCGGAGAAGATCCGCGTGCGGCACCTGCTACAAACTTGTTCCCGAGGCGGTGAACGTTCGGACCAGCGAGCACGCGAATATAATAAAGATACGCGGCGGTCGTTTACAGATTACGTCCGGGTGCACGAACGTCGTGGCGCTCGAGGGGTTAATTATCCATTTCTCGTGTTTATTTATTCCCAATAAATTCTTGATCAACAACCGTCACCGGTGCCCCAGGTGCCAATATTCAGCTGGACCGTTCACTCTGCAATATTTTCTCTCTTTACACCGAACCTCATGCTCGGTTTTCTCCGCTTCCGGGCTGCAAGACAGCGTGCACAAGACCGAATACTTATCCACCCGACACCCACAGTGGTCTCGAAACTGTTATTTCGTGGCCAAAATTAAAGTACAGTGTTTACCAAATGCCTAGTTCATAAAAGTCCCAAAACTATCCCTACTGCCGCGGGGTATACCCCGTCAGGGGCCGTGAAGCTCGAGAGACGTCGCGGAGTAGTCGAAAAGCGCTGAAACGTGGGCAAAATGCCAAAATTAATTTTCCATTAGTCGTATGGCCCTTGTTTCGCTGGGTATTCAGGTAATGACTCTATGGAAAAACCACGGTAAAAAGGTTTGACCATGTATACCTGCAAAATGGTGGAAGTACAAATATCGCGTTCATTCGTCACGCAGTTTTCGCGCAGTGAACTACGGTGTCAAAAAGAATGTGTGACGCTATTCATTTCAAGAAAATTGAATTTTTTTCTGTGTACGATGGATGCTGTTCCTAGAAGTAAGTACTATACATATTAATAATAATATTGGATTTATATTAATTAGTGTTTATAATGTATAAAGACTAAGATAAAGTTTGATGCACACATTTTAACACGTTGACTGCAATGTCACCCAAATGTGGATGACGGAATTATTTGCCCAGGTTTTCAAATGAATTTTTACGTTAATATATTCATTCTACCAAATTTGGTTAGGGTCTGTAAAATACAAGAAGGTTGGGTAACTACTCAATATCATACATTTAATTTTTTCAATTTTCATTTCATTAAATAACGTACTTTGATTTTATGGAATTGAGGTTTCTAGTTTGGCAGTCAAAGTGTTAAAGATGTATACTAAAAGTTGTATATTCCTCAATATTCTCCAAAAATTCTTTTTTAGACTTGTAGTTGACACTTTTGTCTTATATTATTTTGAAAAAGTAGCTGCCACCTGGTACCGCTTTGTTCTTTGTACCACTTTATCCGCCATTTTGTTCTTTGTAATTTTGACATCAGATTCATAATCAGCGACCCAAAAAACCCCAGAGTATCAATTTTGAACTAAATTGGAACACTTCTTTCTACTTTGGCCATGTTTTGGCGATTTCCGACCATTTTGCGCCGCGTCGGGTCTGCCACAGTTGCTATCGCATCGAGCGACAGTTCTAGTAGCGGTGCTACATTCTTTGTAGTGTGTTGAACGCAGAGAAGGATAGCAATCGAAAAGGATAGAGGGACTGAGGTTCGGCGCTTCGATTCTCTGCTTCCCTTTCTTTTCCGTTCGCCGTCCTCTTTCACGTCCGAAACTTTAATCGCTTATTACTAGACTATGGATCTTTATGCTGAATAAAAACGTTCTGCATAAATCGTAAGAAACAGGAGTTAACTAAACATCTATTTCTTCTTCTACTGGTTGTAATTAATTGAGAAGAATGTAACAATTTCCATTAATAATTTTGATTCCTTACACTGCTCTGTATTTTACTTACGCGCTTTTGCTAGAAATGCATAAAATCCGCAATCTACTTATTACATAAGCAATTATAATCGTATTTATACTGTGTATGGGGTCGTTTCAATCAGAAAAAACGAGACGAATATGATGGTAAAAATTTCATTAAAAAAAAAATAAAAAATTAGAAAAGTTGCAATCTTCTGCTTCGCTTGCATTAGTGTGAGCCTCGCCGATACTTGCGAGGACCAAAACGGATATGCTTTTGACGATTTCATGGCTAAAACATAAATGTAAATTTCGACGCATTCATTTGATATTATATTTTTGAATCTACATCTTTTGGTTCAACATGGGCTTCTTATTAGACCATATACAAACAGTTCACGATTTGACTGGCTACTAGAAAATTAAAATTTAGGTGACGCGTTTGTCACTCCGGGCCTAAGTGTAAGTGGACCCGAATTCCGTTATCCAAGAGTTAAAATAAATGGATAAACATTGTAAACGGTTCAATTTCTCTGCATAGATTATAATAGATGTTTTACGAGTTGCACATATAGTTAGTTAGAAAGTTGTAATAGTTTTTGTTTCTAATATAACATAAAACGAATTCGTTTTGCACCTATGCTATGTCCGATTCAAGCTCGAAGTGACCAAGTGCAAATGTGTTAAGAGACTTACAAAAGGTTTGTGAATAGAAATTTGTGGATTTTGTTAAAATACAAACGAAAGTATGCAGGGAAGTCTGACAACAAAATATTTTATAGTTTTACGGTAAAAGGAGCTCTACAGTACATAAAATATCATTAGGTGCTGCAATACACGATTACAATCTATTTCAGAGATCTGCGATTCAAAGATCTAATTAAAATGTTGTTGGAACCATTGACGCCAATCAACTATAGCCACAAAAAATCATCTAGAAACGATGAATAGTTTCGGAAGTGTATGTTCGTTTGATTGTTTTCATTTTCTTTAGAGTGTTTACTCGATATATGTCCAAAACACGGGTCTAGCTAGGGACATATATCGGCCAGGAGATACTATTGTTTAATCCACGTCGAACGTAGAAAAGGACAATACATAGTGATAATAGGAAATAATGAGAAATATGGAAGTTTTGTTATTGGATCAGTAGTGGTCTCCTGGTTTCACGTGTTAAATCTTTTCGTTGTATCAATTATTAAGTAGAATACTGTCTGGGGTCAGGTGACTTCTCCTAGCTGTAACTCCCATCATTAAATTTTTAATGAGCCGATATCCTTTCGAAGCGTACTGCGGATATAAATCACGGTGAATTTCGAACGAGAATTTTCCTTGTTGGGATACTCGTCATATCTGGAATGCTCGTGTGAGGTCGCAGCAGACGACGCATTAATTCGCGTCGCGCATGAAACCCGTGGCCGTCCAGCGTCGCCAAGCTGGCAATAAAGACTAATTGAGATTAGCACACCGGGCGTGCTACGTTAAGCAGGTGCGCACGCCACGAAGAAAAAGGAAGAGGACGAAGCGAGCTGGACCGGGAAGGAAGAGAGGACAGGACCGAGCATGGAAAGGAAGAGACGACAGAACCGACCACGATGACACGTTCTTAGAGCGAGTTCGATGCGGACGAACACAGTTTCCGACAACCGACACGGGCACGATGCAAGTTATACGACTTACACCGGTTTTCGGTGCTATCGGTTAGCTCGTATGGGAGCGATCTTTCGTTTAACGAGGCGGATTCTGTGAACCGGAAGTTCTATGAAACTGTTTTGGGACGACTCGATTTTAATTGCCGCTTCGATTCGTTACGTTAATGACCAGGGACAAACTTGAGAATTTTGCGTAACGTGTTCTTTCGTATTTTTCTTTTTTTAATTTCTTTCATGTAATTCTTAGCAAATACAATTTTTTCAAAATCTGTATCGCGAGTCATTTAGTAAATCAATACTTGTAATTGCTCAAAAACAGCTCAAGTAGTTTGATCAAATTTTAGAAAAGTTATTCTGATTTAAAGGAGGTTCGAATAGTTTCGTGGACCACTTGATATGCATTAGTATTTCGACGTTAGTATTTCAACGTAATAACGCATGAGTTCACGTGACGTGATAGTAATGTGTCTATACCCTTACTTTCAATAAGTGTTTGTGGGAAACCGACGCGCAAGCTTAAAAATGGTCCCTCGAAGTTCGAGGTGTATGCGTGTCCGGGACCCTGGCAATCCTTACGGAAATGATCAGGGTCGACAGGTAGTCGTGTACTTCGCTTCACGGCCACCAGAAATCAATCAAGGTGGGTCAGTCAGGTACGCACAGGTGTTGACGGTACCAGCTCGGTCTGTTTGCCCCGGGGTTTTCTCGTTATATACCCTAAATAAGAATTAGCTATGGGCGACAGTATTACGAATAATCGAGTTTCCTTTGCTCCTGTAGTATCGGATCACTGATCGTCTAAAACTATAATGAAATGGATCGTTAAAATTACGCTAGGCTTTTGATAATATAAAATTGTTCTTCAATGTAGACCCTCGTAAGAACAAACGGTGAATAATTTCAACCCTGTGGACTCAACCGTCATGTCTGAAGCATCATTAAAAATTACTGTACTATAATTCAAAACGGTTCTTGAATAGTACTAAATGTTTTTGGGTTTATTAACACTATTCCTACCAACACTTCACGTATACCTATTCCTACCGCGACCGGTCAAATGACCGATCTTTAGCACACCTTATATTTTTTAATATAGAATGAATTTTATTAGGAGTATATAATGTACATTTTATTTGTTTCCACCGCATAATATTTAGTTTACTATACCCTGTTGGGCCTGATGTTCCCCTAAAAATATTATAAGTAGGTGCTCTTCTAGGATTAGACCCTTCTTTTACTTCTTGCCAAACAGTTCCGTCTACAGCAGTTTCGATTACCTCTTCCACATTCTCACTATTGGAACTAACTAAAAATCTCCTTCTCTTTCGTCCTCTATGTACGTTCGAAACATTCTCTTCGTCCTCATCGGTGTTCGAGTCGGTCTCAAATACATCATAATTTTCCGCATTGTCATTTTAAAATCACACTCTTCATCAATATTATTTATTTTCTCTAATAATAAATTTACACTCTTCGAACGTCTTGACATTTTGGGAATGAATATTCAAGGGATAAAATAAAAACTAAAATATAAAAATGTAAATCAAGATAGATAAAGAAATGAACAAAAGATAAAATATGAAACTTACTACGAAGTATTGTTGGTTTGTTCACTTTTTTGAAAATGACACTTATAACACGTAATACAATATAAAATAAAAGTAGAATAATAATAGAATAAAAATACAAAATAGTAAAAGACTGCCGAATATGCTCCTTGTAACTTTCACGTTTTGATGCTCTCTGTTCAGGTCACAAGACTTTACTGATTTGAATTCGCGAGAAGACGTCTAGGCATCCCCTTCGGCTATGATTTGATTTATTTTACAGTCATAGTAGATAAGACGGTGTAAGAAAATCCGAGGTTCTGGACCACTTCGGATACCAATCAGGCAAATAAACACCGCGAGGCCGATAGGCGAGCGAGAACTGTAAACACTTTGAAGTGCCGTAAAGCAGTCCCTGGAAGCCACTTTTCGGCTAAAATCATGTCACAACTGCATTACCTTTCGTTTGTAACGACTTTATAGTTTCGGAATTGAGTCTTTGAAAGTATACTATTACAAAAAGATATAAATCGTTCTACCGGTCAAATGACCGGTCGTGGTAGGTAAGACAGACTACAAATTTTCCGCAGAAAATAAACAATAAAAAAAGAAGTGAATATTGAAAAATGTATTATACGCATATTTTAGGAAAAGTCGTGAAGTTTAAAGGCGATTCAATTACGTTGTATATAGGAAATTCTAATCGAAATTTTAAAAACGGTCATTTGACCGGTCGCGGTAAGAATAGTGTTAAATTGCTAAACGTTCGAGTGGGGTTCGAATAAATACACTCGCCATACCTTCGTATGGAGGAAATGAAAAACATCATTGTATGCAACGAAAATATTCTCCACAAGAGTGTCATAGGCACCGGGTATTTTGCCTAAAAATTCCAAACAAATACTACATTCTCTACTCGATAAATGTCCCAAATATCTAGCCTATAATTGTCTCAGAACTATGTATTGTCTAGAACCAGAGCGGCCTCTCGACCTGCGTTGTTCTTTTCTATGTTCGGCAGTGGATCAAAGAATAATACTAGCCGATAATTGTCGCTGGCCAGACCCGTGTTTCGGACAATTATCGAGTAGACACTGTATTTCCAATTTGTAGACAGTACAGTCTCGATTATGTAAAAGAGATGTGCACTAATCAATCGCCAAGAAAAATAATAGAATACGGGATTAGATATATCGATGAAACAATATCCTACTAATCCAGTGACAAAACGCTTTTGTTTTAATTATTTCTTTATGAAACTTTCGCCAACATATTTTTCATATTTTTCTGATTAAAATGAGACCAAACACGACATAATTCGGATCATATTTGCTTTTCCAATTGGTGATTCGATACAACCTCGATATTCCGAACCGATAATATAATATATAAACACTCATGTTCCATTGATTAGTATGGATAATCGAGGTTCTACTGTATTGTGAATTGAACAAGTAAATGTAATCCCATCGTTTGGTGTCATCTCAATCGAAAAAATGTCACAAGTATGTTGGTAAAAATTTTACAAAAATATATTTAAAAATACAAAAGTTTTGCCATTTAACTGACTTGATTACCTAACCAATATCTGCTGCAGATGTCTGTGCACGATATACAGTCAGTGCCACGTAATTGTGGTACACACATTAAAACAGAATACGACTTCAGTTTTTCTTCCAATCTAGAAAATTTTGGAAAAGTGTATATGTTGATTTCTACAATTTTTTTTATTTCGGCTTGTAACGAGTGTTTAAAAAATGTGTTTTGTAGATACGTATCAGTTATACTTCATCGAAATTGGACAATTGATTTACGTGTTATAAACGATTAAAAATGATGAGAATCGCCAAATAATAGAATGAAACGGGAAAAATAGTCTGAGAATCATTAAAGATTAATTTTTATCATTCTTAATATTGTAGTTTATAACTCGTAAACCAAGTAATCAGTTTCGATGAAAAGTCATATGTATCAACAAAACAAACGTTTAAATTTTCGTTGCAGGCCCAATTAAAGAATGAGTTAACTACAAATTTTTACTATTTTTTTTTTTATAGATTATACTAAAATATACTGGAGTATACAGTAGAACCTCGATAACTCGAGAACCTCTATAAGACAAAAATTTTCTTCATTCCCTTCTGCTCAACTGTAAAGAAACCTCTACAACTCGAAATAAAACCTTTCTTAACTCGAATCATTTATTGTGTGTTAAATTATCTATTTGACCTCTACAACTCGAACACAGACCTCTGATCTCTACATGTAAAAGTTTACCCCTACGTATTAGTCAATCAATTCAAGAGAATCATCGGATTTACGATCGTCAATTGTTTATTTCTTTTGTCTTAGTCACAAAAGCAGTTGGCTATGAAACATTCTATGAATAAGTTAAAGTTAAAACACAGTTCTGTTGTTCCTCATTCTTTGCTCCGAATATAATAAGATGAGTTCTAAAGGCAAGTTGAAAACGTTCAATAAATAAAATATAATCATCAATAAAATAAAAATAATTGAAGCAGTATAAACTGGATCACGGAAGAAAAAAGACATTGATGCTGAATTTACGATTCCTGTTAGCACTGTATCAACAATTTTCGTTTTATGAATCTCTCTTACTAGAAACTCAAAATCTCGATAAGCCGAAATGGCTCGATGATTTAATAATATCACGAAGTTTTTTCCCTTCCCCTCAAATTCGAGTTATTGAGGTTCCGCTGCAGAACAGCGGACAAGAATATAAAATATATACAATACAATATATAAGAATATACAAGCATAGGTATACTAGAATACAGTGAATTCTCGATATATGTCAGCAAAACGGGTTTTGACGTCATTTATCCTTCAGGAGTCATTCTTTGATCCGCGCCGAACGTAGAAAAGGACAGCGATGCTCGTGTCCGAGGAGTGTAAACATATTCGTCCTATAGTTTATAGGTATTCGTCCTTTATTATCGCGACCGGCAGCCGCAATTCTCCGCTTCTCTTTCTTTCCCATACGCTGTCCTTCTTTGCGTATTACATATGTAATACGCAAAGAAACTTTCATCGTTCATTACATATATAAATATCATCAGAATTATATCATATTTGTTCAAATATGTTGGTGAAAGTTATTGGATTAGTAGTGGTCTCCTGGCCTCACACTGATATACCCGTCCTGCATTATGTTACACTTCTCGGCGACCGAGATCTCTCGAGCTTCTTAGC
The DNA here is from genome assembly GCA_028454245.1 of Halictus quadricinctus. NCBI lineage: Eukaryota > Metazoa > Arthropoda > Insecta > Hymenoptera > Halictidae > Halictus > Halictus quadricinctus. The sequence continues at coordinate 857,597 of CM052115.1, read as the reverse complement.
CCCTCACGGGGTATATCCCGCGGTAGTGGGGATAATACCGTGTCATTTATCATCCAGACCTCGGCGACAAATATCGAGAATTCACTGTATTTCGTAATTCAGACTAAACGCAATTTTTCCAAAATTTTCATTAGTTTGGCAGAACAACTGAAGTTGTCTGGCCCACTTATAAAAACGTTATATTCTGATTTAAAGTATGTGCCAACAATTACGAGACTGACTGTAAGTAACATTACGGTCCCGAAATTTTCACGTACATCGAAACATATTACTGTAAAACGTCCAGAAGCTTCGTTCGTAGGAGACAATAGGCAGCAGATAGTCCGGAGATCGGTTAATTTAATCGCGGCTGCGATATCGTTGCTCCCATTTTTATTGTTGCGCGATAATCCAAATAAAATGGTGCAGTGTGATGTCACTTGGCGATAAAGCGCGGTATCGGGGCAGGCACTCGACGCGCGTTCGTCCGTCGTCGTCAGTCCTTCCCGACCATATAAAATTATTCGGGGAGGGGGCGAGTACCGGGACGAGTAGCCGCGGATTCAGTTATTTGGATCGACGCCGATGGCATACGATTTTCGTCGGTGGCGGTTTCTATCGGACGAAACAATATCGCTCCCCGCGCCGCACAGTGGTGCAAAATGGCCAAAAAGCGGTAAAAAATCTGTAAAAACGAAACTATCCAACGAATTTGTTTGAAAATTTGTGGAGAGATTGCCACAGGTACAACGCTTATTTGACAAAAAAAATTTTTGTAATAAGTTTTTAACATTAAGTAATAAGGGCTAATCGAAAATCTCTGTTTTCTGCCCATTTTTTATTTATGGAATCATACAACAAATCCTTTACTAGATTTTGGTCTGGAACTAATCGTTTTGGCAAGGTGTAATATTGACCTAACATTCGAGACCCTTTCGTCGCAATTTAAGTTTAAATATCAACTTTAAGAATTTCCAAGAGTGAATCGTGCGGAGATTACGATTATTTGATGATCCAGGTGAAATTATTAAGGAATATTTTTAAATAATAAAGAAAAATGTCGAGTGCATATGATTTATTAATTTTTTATGAATAAAAAAATATTTAATAACAATTTTTTTATCTTACATAGATTATTTTTATAGCGTTCGTTGAAGCACTACCAAAGAATACCTGTTGCATTTCTACGACAGTGAACGAAAACTTTGTTTATTTAACATAAAAAATTGTTATTAAATATTTTTGTATATGTATGAATGTCACATTTTTTTATTATCTGATATGTATCCCTTAAAAATTTCACCTGAAACATCAAATAATCATGAATTCCGCGCGATTCATTTTTGGAAATTTGATATTTAAACTTAAATTGCGGCGAAACTATCTCGAAGTATCTCATGATTTTTTGTACAAAGCTAGATCAATATTACAACTTGCCAAAACGATTAGTTCCAGATCGAAGCTTTTCAAAGGATTGTTTGTATTCCTCCATAAATAAAAAATGAGCGTAATGCAAAGGGTCTTCAGGTTAGTCCATATTACTTGATGTTAAACAACTTCTTTTGGAAAATTTTTTTACCAGTTAATAGTTGAAGCCATTTACAATAACCCATATGATTTGTAGACCCCTAAGTATTCAATTATAGGCGGAGTAATTACATAACTATCGCACTGAAAACTGATGAATTCACAGGAGCGAAGAAATGCGTATATCTCCGTAAAAAAATTTTATCAAAAATCTGACTTTGGCACATCATGCACGTACTATTAGGCTATACAAAAATAAATTTTTTTTTAATAAAAATCGAAAATTTATAAAATCGATTTTTTGCCGCCTTGGCACCACTCTGCGCCGCCCCGCGCCGCGCCGGCTAGATAAGGCAATAGTTGAGAAACAGGTATGAAACGAGAGCGAGAAAACCGCAGGAACCCGACAAGAGAGAAAGAGAGATGCGACCATCGGCACCAGACGACACTCGACACTGTTACATCCTTATAAAGAAGAAGAACGGACCACTTTTAGATCTTACCACGGCTCTGGCACGACCGGGGGAGAGCTTTCTGTCGCGATACGCGCTCGGCCAAGCAGAGAACCAACGAGAAACTTCCAAGTTATTAGCTGCGATAATTAATTATTCATCAGTTTCTCTTTTTGTCCACAACAAGATAATAATACAGGGAAAACGCCACTTGGACAGTTTAATGCCATTAATCCTGTATGCGTCAATGTTCACCGTTCTTGCGGTTAAAGATCATTCCTTCGGCTGTTCTTAGAACGCTTTTTAGCGGCGCACCGTTAACGTCATAAATTTGCAACGTTGATCAAAATCGTGGTGTTGTATAACTTGTTATTTTTAACGAACTCCTTGATTTTACTGTGATCTTAAGTCATTTTCTGCAATTATTTCTTCGAAGTTATTGATATTTCCTCGTTGCATGTACATGCTCCAATATTAATCGCTAGACTACGGATTTGATGCATTTACAACAGGAATTACGTAGGACCTACTTAAAACAGTAGATAGGTTAAAATAATTGCTATTTTCAATTTGTTCAAATTATTAGAGATAGAATTACATGGATGTCTGGCTGGCTCCAATCTCTTGTAATATCGATGCAGAAAACTCTTATTTTGCATAAACATTCGCTATTATTTTACGATGACCCTATTTTCTACATTTTCCTTGATTTCTTCTATGTTTATTTTCCATTGTATGGATGAGCTAACGCAAATACATATGATACTTCTCATTCTTATTAAATCGAAGAAAAGAAAAATTAAATGAGAAGTCTCTTCTTAACTTCTTGCTTAGTCCAAAATGGCGCATGATGCTAGAGGACTATAAGCGTTATAGCAGCGTGGATTCTTCTTTTAAGGTTTTCAAGAGAATTTTCGTAGTTCTATGATATAAAGTGAGTCGAAATTTTAGTTTTTTCTTAACTTTAGTTTATTTAAGGTCGCATCTTTGTAAGTGTCATTTGTCATTTATGCTTCTATTTTATTACGCTGAAATTGAAAATTAATTTTATGCTAATTGAACTTCATTCTTAAATTATACAATTGAGGATTGTGATGTCTGCTTATCATAGCCTGCTGTTCTACAAAAAATCATGTTTCAAAGTACCTTACTATACTGTTACACTATAACCACAACGTAATTCGAATTCTTAAATTAGATCTAATTCTATACATACAGGGTGTCTCAAAACACGTGAGCATAAATTCAGGGATGATTTCAATACGTTAAAATAAGAAAAAAATGTTCCTATGAACATATACCCGATATGAGCTTGTTTCTAAATTATAGCCGTTCTCATATGATACCCGGTTGTTTAATAAGTGTCATAGAAATTGTTCGAAATGGCCACCATCGACTAGAATGCAATCTTCCAATCGGTGTATCATAGATCTTCTCACTCGTTCAAAAATGCCAGATATTGTTCGAATTTGCCGACACTCCATTGAATATGATATTTTCTCATGAATACGATAATTCCACAACATTGTTTACTGGCGTGTTGTAAACCAAAGACTTTAGAACCATAAAAGTTACTAGAGGGCATAAACAGTATATATTTATATGAACTTTTTTTCTTATTTTAACGTACCGAATCCATCTCTGAAGTTACGTTCACATGTTTTGAAACACACTGTATATCTAGTATCTACTCTCATAGATAGATATTTTTTTACATTCTTGTCTCCTTTCTTCATTCCAACGATAAAGAAAACGTTCTTCCTTATTGTTCAATTAAGTACATGTATAGCATGTACTTTGTGCTTCACGAGTACTAAAGATATTACTAATTAGTAATTACGTTTGTAGAAGTAAACACCAATTTTTATAGATATACATACATAAGTACTTCCACGATAGTTTTTTTTTTCTACAAACAATTATTATTGTATTGCACTTATCTTTGTAAGTGATTGTTTTCAACATGTGGACGGTGAATGATGTACAGTGAATTCTTGATATAAGTCCCTTGCGCGGTTTTGGCGAGGGACATTTAGACGAAAACTGTGGTTCTCACCGAACGTTGCATTTGAAATACACAGGGGCATATAGACGGATAGGGACAAGAAGGCTGAGAAAACGTCTTTCTATGATACAATGTTGCACGTAGAAACGGATAGCGAAACTCGAGAGCCGCCGCACAGTGGTCCGGATCGCAGAATTTAGGGACATTCGACCAAAAAGTCGACTTTTCGAAATTGAAAACTAATCAATTTGTCTGTAAATGTCTACAGACCTCGAAAATGAAGAAATTAATGAAATTAAATACATATTTTAGTTACTATGATCATTTAAAGTTGACCGTTTTGGAAGTAACATATTTCATCAGGAAAAATTGCTTGCGATGTCCTCATCGTCTCGTCCCATATTTTCTCTTAATTTTTTTTTGCATGATATAGAGCATCCCTTTCTATAGTATAATAAGTATAATAAGTATAATAAGAAACCATATATTTTTTTTTAGTAATAACTAATAATAATATGTTTAAAAAATAATGCTGAATGATACATGACAGATGAAACAAATTTTATATATTTGTCGAGGGATATCTTTTTTATCCCAAAATATCCCAGGCTCTAACAAACAGGAATATGGTCGGTACAACTTCCTTTAAATAACCGTAAAAGAATCATTTCCTACTTTGTCCTACTTTACAAGTTATAGTTGTTTAAAGCTAACAACAGTGTTCTGTAAACATCCAAAATGCTTATATTTATACTATGCCTTTTCCGAATGCCTAACTGCATCAGTCGACGCAGAACCATACGAGAGGACACGATGAGACATTCGAAGCATTTTCTCGAAAATTGTACGCTGTTATCTAATTTTCTTCGTTGTACTTTGTTCATAGTTTACGTTTTTGTTTGTATAGTTTATGTGTGTTTAGTTAGAGTGTATTTGTTAGTGTAGTGTAGTGTGTTTGTTAGTGTATTTGTTGTTGTGTATCCGCGTGTTTAATTAAGTTTATTAGTGAAGTTTATTACATTTATAATGGAGGCTTTCCGAACAAATCAAGACTTGTTCTACATTTTAAGGAACTCGGATAAAGACTTGAGTGGTCACCTATTTTTATATGAAAAGATACGTAAGGTACTAGATATTTCACCAGAATATTTTGACAAACTGAAAGTTAGTTTAAACAAACTGTGATTTAAATTAAAACCGAAATGGGTCCAATCAGTTATATTGAATCAAAATTTCTTCATCGTAATAAAAAGTGGTTAGCAAAAGATTTCATATATCCTACTGGAATATTATCAAAAATCCCATCAAGTCCAGAGGCTGAAGAATTATTAAAAAAATAAAGAAAAGAAAAGCCGCTTGTACCTACTTCTTCAACAACAAAATGGTAAGATTAATTAGTATACTTCTTATTTTATCAATTAAATAAAATATTAATATTACTTTTGCTCGCAATATATATTTGTGACGTTAGATACCTTACTTAATAACTTGTATACCTGTACATTTTATCAAAAATTCTAATAACATAATTACATTATATATAAAAAACTATAAGATTTGAATTTTGAATTATTATACAATGGTTTTAATAAGGAAAGCATGTGATTCAACAACAACATAAAAATTTATAATAATAATTAATTAACAAATTAATCAAAAAATATATTCTAACATGTATTATTAGATACAGATTATTTTATAATATTTTTTAGTTCAAACCCCATTTCAATATCTCAAACGGTTCAAAAGTTATACACAAATGTCCCTAAATTCTTCGATCCGGACCACTGTGCGCCGTCGAGGAGTGTAACATAACACGATCGGGTATATCGGTGTGAGACGACCAGGATACTATTATTTATTTTTCATTATGTTTTATGAGACTTTGACCAACATATTCGTGGCATTTTTCTTATTAAAATGAAACCAAATTTGATATAATTCCGATGATATTTATTTATGTAATTAGCGATGAAAGTTAGTTTCCATTACAATTATATTAACGAAAAATTAGTGTAAATATGATCCGAATGATATCGTATTTGGTATCATTTTAATCAGAAAAATTCCACAAATATATTGGTGAAAGTCCCATAAAAAAATAATGAAAAATAAAGAAGATCTGTTATCGGGTTAGTAGTGGTCTTCTGGTCTCACACCGATATACCCGATCGTGTTATGTAAAGGCTCGTACAGACCTGAACATTTCGACGGACATTGCGCCGAACAGCGAGCGAAACGCAAAATCGACATTCATTTCGGCGAACGGAACGGCGCGATTTAGCGTTTCGGTCGCTGTTCGGCGCAATGTTCGTTGAAATGTTCAGGTTTGTCCGAGGCTTACCCGTTTGCGTTCGTGCCCGCGGTCGATCCATCGCTTGTCGGTTTTTCGACATACATCAAAAGCCTCGTACAAACCTGAACATTTCGACGAACATTGCGCCGAACAGCGACCGAAACGCTAAATCGCGTTGTTCGGTTCGCCGAAATGAATGTCGATTTTGCATTTCGTTCGCTGTTCGGCTCAATATTCGTCGAAATGTTCAGGTCTGTACGAGCCTTTAAACTCCTCGACGGCGGCTCTCGAGTTCATGGCCTCTCACGGGGGATACCCTGCGGTGGTGTGGGTAGTTCCAGGGTCCTTTAAACGCAAGACTTGTAGGGACTTACATCGGGAATGCACTGTAAACAGGAAAAATGAACGTCATCAATGATTTGAGATCAGTAACAATAGAAGAATATTGTGGTGGTTTCAGAATAAAAGCCGCGTCTCATCGGGCGACCTTGTTCTACGCTCTCTCGACGGAGGCCCGAGATATGCTTCACAATCGAAATTACAAAAACATTGCGCAATTACGTGACAAACATCATACACTAACAAACAGAACTTCACGATCGGGTGTTCTTCTGTGTTGATGGCGTCTGAGGGAGCAAACACGCTGAAACGACAATCAAATATTTGGTCTTTTCGAGTAATTTGGAAATTAACGGCTAAACTTCAGTAGTCGATAACGATTCCTGCAATAGAAACAAGTCTCGGCCAGAGCCACCCAGAAGCGAAATTCATCAACTACACTTTTTGCAAAGGGTGGAGCCGGATAAGGAGGTCAAATGTACCCCCTAACCAAATCGATTAACTGTAAAAGAACAAATTTTTTCGATAGTTCGGTGTACCAAACGGTCATATCGTGAGACGTTTGTGATTATTTTTGGCCCTGAAAGAAATGAAATTTTTCCAAAAGTTTATCGATATTCCTATCAATACGTTCAAAGCAACAAACGGTTAACTATTTCAACTTTTCATTTATTAATTAAAAACATTAGAAAACAATTAACGATATATTTATTTTATTGAACATAATTTTATATTTTATTTAACATAATTTCATAACTAGACATTTTTTTTACAAGAAGTTGTATTTATTACTATGATCTTCACAGCCACGATTCAGTTTTCGTCACAAATCTTAACGTACCGATGATATGTATTTAGTAGTAATACTGTTGAATACATTTTATTGCAAAATGTAATATAGTGATTACAGAAAAAGATTATATTATGTTATAACAAAAAAATAAACTTGATTCACAAAACATCTTGTTCATCACCATCATTTTAACCACCGTGCTTAAGTTTATTATACCAATCATGATGTGCCGATGGTATGTATTTTGATACCAATTTTTTTACATCATCAAATTTTTTGTATTACATTTACTGTCGCTTTCCATTTTTCAAGAATACAGTCCGATCTAAGTGGGCAGTCACGTCAAAATCGAGCTGACCGTTTGTTGCCCTTAGCTCTTCAATTGAATTTGCTATAGGCCATTCGATAGCTTACCCAAAGAAAATACTTTATGCCAATTTCCAACCATATATGTCGACATAGGGGAGACAGAAAATCAGGCTCTCCGTAATTTCTCTTATCCTTTTTAATTGAAACTTTTGAAAAAATCAGGCCTATTTCAGCTATTAAAATGCACATCTATGAATTTTTTCAGAATTTCAGAAAAAAAATTTTTGAGATGCCGATTTCTTGTAACAGTTACGAGCTTAAAAAATTTAGATACATTCCTCAATTGTTAGTCAATAAGCGCAGAAAATTTTGAATTATAAGACGCAATATATCTCTTTCAAAAAAATTCCCAAAAATTGCTCTTTAACCCTTGTCTGTCCCTCATTTCTAAAGCTTAATCTGCTCTTTGATGTCAAATTGGCACAATAGTAAAAAATCAATACGATGAAAAGATAAATAATTGACTTTATAAATTCCTTCTAAAAACGAAGACTTACGGTGCGATTTTAAGTCGAAAATTGTGAAAAATGGCAATTTTCCCACTTTTAATCGTTCGTGACTTGTAAACGAATTAACCAATATCGGTGATATTTTCAGCATGGATATAATTTATTCGAGTGAATGAAACACATTTTTGTAAATTGTTAATACAAGCTCAAATAAAAAAACTGAAAAAACCAACTTTTACTATTTCTTTCGCGGTTCCGACCAATTAAAGACTTTTTTTCAAATATCCTTTACATCTCGTCAAGTCATTTTGTTTAATTTCAAAAAAGTTATGGTGTTTCAAATAATGTATAATCAGTTTTGCTCCATTGCTGGAGCATGTAAAGGGTGTATAAAGAGTTATAATGGTCATCCGTCTTAGGGGTAAAGCTACATCTCTGGATTGGTGGACATTTCTAAAGGAACTTGCCATAAAATTGTTTATAATAAAGAAAATTGTTGTTGAAGTTCTTTTACGTCAAAACCTTCTACTCGTATCGAGGGGCTGATTATCTGATGTTACTAGTTTTTTGATAGGTGAAGGCGTCAAGGAGATATGAAAGTCATCTCTGTTTTTTTTTTAAATGAAACCACATATTTTTGAAGTCCTTCGATTGTAGCCCTTGTCGAGACAATTTCAACGATATATTCATTCAAGATCATTCAAGGTCATAAACGTTAACAAAGAGGAAGAATATAAATTCACTGTGAATGCTACGTAATGGGAAATTTTCTTTATTATGTAAACAATGTAAACAATGTGCTTCAATCCAAAATAATCTGTTACAAAAGATGCAAAAATACAGACGGGAACGTATAAAAGGAGCCTGTGTTGCTATTGATCATCGCACGCTTTAATGCATAATGCAATCATCAGTGGGCGAACCTTCAGACACTGTCTTTCTGTGGCTGGTCATCGTTTTTTGCATCTGTCGTAGCAGATTATTTTGGATTGAAGCAGTTTGTATACATTTTGAATTGACTCCGTTTGATTTCATTAATAAAGCTGAAAATATCCCATTACATATCATTCACGGTGAATTTATATTCTTTCAGCTTGTTAATGTTTATGATCTTGAATGACCTTGAATGGCTATATTGTTGAAATTGTCTCGAGAAGGACTTCAATCGTAGGAGTTCAAAAATATGTGGTACCATTTAAAAAAACAGAGATGACCTTCATATCTCCTTGACGTCTCCACCTATCAAAAAACTAGTAACATCGGATAATCAGCCCCTCGATACCAAATAATTTTGGCCTGATGCGTTTTTTCCTATCACCAATAGCAACCAAGTTACACTGTGTTTACGTATTTATTCAGAAACTATGAGCAATGTATCAAATTGATAGGAGAAATGAGGATCAAAAGCATGCTCGTTACTGTCCTGCGGTGGGACTAATTCAATGAAATGTGCCGGAGATGATAATCAAATCATGGTCAGAGACAACTGAATACATTCAGCTGAATGCCACCAATGCGGTGTCCGGAGAAGGTGTGTATTGGATCTAAAACGGCTTCGTTGGGCATTCAGGGCGCGGCTACCGAGGATTGCGGTTTCGCGAAATGGAAAACGGACAAACGGTCGTAGAGCGAAAGTTCAGAGGGTCCGCGAAATGGATCGGCGCGGCGCGAGAACGGGGACAGGTATTTGGAGCTTTTGAACGCAACGCAGTTAATCGGCTATGCAACGGCTCCGAGAGGTCTTCGAAAATCGTTACTCTACCGCGGTAAACGCTGACCGAATAGCCAAGCGACTACCGATTAGTTTTGAAACTATTGTATTACTTTCGAGTTGTATACACGCTCTATCGCAACAAAGGCTTAATTTTCAATGGTTTAATGGGATTGTAAGATTATAATGAGCTATTTAAAGAAAGATAAGTGGTCGTGCCGCATTATACATATAATTCTACATGTCGGATTGATGGCGACACCTTTAGATGATCATTTAGAAGATCACAAGTCCATATTATTCGGTTCACTTGAACCGTCGCGTCACATCGCATCGGGGATATTGTCTTTTTGCGGTCTGTGTAAATTGTTTCATGACAACTGGACTGTAGACGTTTATGCAAAACGCGGGTCTAGCCAGCGACATATATCGGCCAGGAGATACTATTCTTTGATCCACGCCGAACGTAGAAAAGGGCAATACATAGTGAAAATAGGAAATAATGAAAAATAAGGAAGTTCTGTTATTGGATTTGTAGTGGTCTCCTAGTCTCACACCGATATACCCGACCCGTATTATGTTACACTCCTCGGCGACCGAGGTCTCTCAAGCTTCATGGCCGCTCACGGGGTATACCCCGCGGCAGTAGGGATAGTTCTGGGACTTTTATCGGCTAGGAATTTGGGACCTATACATATACGTTTCTTAATCATTTTAATAAGTAGAAAATAATACGATACTGTCTGTAAGTTCTTGGAATGAAATTGCTTTGCTCATTTTTGTCATGAATGCACAAAATCGGCAATATAATAATAAGACATAAACTGTTTTAAGGAACATCTGATTGTGCAAAATGTGACAAAAACAGTGTTATAGTAATACTTTATGTTGGTCCTGTGTTACTTTATATATATACATATATTAAACATAAATACAACCTTCAATAAATACAATGAAGTTTTTGCGGAGCTTCGAAAAATTGTCATTAAAAATTTTGTATACATAGTATGAAGATCCATAATGTAATCATAAAACCACAGATGATTCTACAGATAGTTATCTACGTTAGTAAAAATGTGAAACCAATTCAAGTCGGTAAAGTCCGCAACAATGACGTTATACTGATATATTCTGTACTAATATGAGTATTTACGTGTACGCTACAGAAATTTCGTCTACATCTCCATTAATTTATCGGAGCTACAGTTTGGGATAATATTCTGCATCGTGTTATGTTACATCATTGTATAGCATCATCCTTTGATAAGGAATATCAATATTTACATAAGTTTTTATATACTCTTTTCAAGACTGTTCGACTGTGTTAGTATGGAATAAAACTAGTGAGTACGTGAAAAAGCAAAAGGAGAGGAAAACATCGAGAAAGCACGAACTAAAGTGTGAATGAACCAAAAATCCTCGATCATACAGTCCACATTTAGGGAATACAAATAACTATAGTACAGATTTCTATGGATTTATAAAGCATAAAACTCTACCAAACTTCGTGGTATACAAAACTAATTGAAATTTCGTTCAGACTCATTTTTGGTAGTTTTCACTTACCGAGTTCATCAACGATGTAAACAAAATTCTACTACACAATTTTTAATTGTTTGAATTCGTTATAACCATGTAAATTTGCAGAAAATTCCGCAATTTAAAAATTACGAATCATTGTAGAAAAGGCTTTTATTTCTAAACACACAAACAGCCCCTTAGTTTAGTTGCCAGTGCCTAAAATTCACGATAATTATTATTAATGGGTCGACTGCGTATCTCTACGCAAAATAAAAATGTGCACATTTCTTTCATTAATAATTTTAATATGTTGAAAATAATTAAATTCTTTTAATCTGTCTACTGTTCCAAGATTCACTTAATCATAAATTCATAAAATCTGCTGTCTCTTTATGAGCAATAAAACAAGGTGAACAAGTCTTTATAAACAAAAACTTACTTGACAGATTTACTTAAATCCAGAAGTATAAACACTACAAAAAAATCAATTACAGAAGAGTCAACGAGAAAGTAGAATAAGTGGGGTAAGGGACCCAATTACTGTGGAGGTACCAATTACTGTACCCATATTAATTATACTTATTTTTAAAGCATAATAAATATTTAAAAAATTTATATATATTTCATATATTAACTGATTGTAATGATAACTACTTAATATCTCGTTTTTAATATTCATTATGCTTTAAGAATACGTATAATTAATATAGAGAAAGCAATTGGTACCCCCACAGCAATTGGGTCCCTTACCCTATCATCTATAAGTACAAAATAATCGGCGCAAGCGACTATGTCGGAGAACACGTTGCGCTAACGGTTGGCCGAATACCGAATGTGTGGATCCGGCTTAACGACCTGCGATTTACGACTTTCGGGTCAGACGTATGGTTCGCGAATAACGTAAACGCGCCTGGTATGTGGGTGCAATTAAATGGGTTATCGGCCGTTCAGATATACAACGCAATCGGGACGACGCGACGCGTTGCGGTTTTCAACACGGTGAAATTTTAGCGCGCGAGCGCGCGGCGCGACGTCGCGTGTCGTCGTAATGAGACGGAAATTTTGCGAAGCGAAGCGGCGACAGGCGTCGAAACGCTGCGGAAATTTCACCGCGACGAGCGCCATATTACCATTCATTGCGGTGAGCCTGTTTACATATTCGCGAGGCGACGAGCGCGTAATTCACAGCCCACGCTTTGTGTCCAAGCCGACAGATACCGCCGCCGGTGACTCACACGCGACTTTACAACACTTTTAACCATCCAGAATGCAAGTTTTCCTTCCGCCCATTAAACAAAATCGCAAAATCGAAATTCATTTGCCACGGTAGAATCGTAATAACTCGAGCCTGCGTAACTCGAGAACCTCTATAAAACAACAATCGAATGGGTATCTATTAGAAGGGTGCACCTTGTTACCCTAGTAAATTCTTTAATTATTTCTGCATTGAGCAACGAATTGTTCGTATCTGATCCTGTAAGTTTTGCATAACATATATCATTCTATTAGACACCCATTTATTTATTCGCTTCCGCTTCGCAGCAAGAACTTCTGAAAAATTAAAATGAAAGTTACTTTAACTTGAATTATTTATTGTATTGTTCAGATGCATTACTTTACCACTGCAACTTGAGTTTAAAATAGCCAAACCTCTGCAAGTCGAAGTATCTCTATAAGTAGGACTTTTTTAACATTATGTATAATAACTAATGTATATCATAAATTATATTTGTCTTGTAATTAGGTTTATATATTTATACTAAATAATCAACGCCTTAATGTCCATATGCACCATATGTCAATAAGCACAAGGAAAACTTAAAAAAGAAGAAATTGTAACTTTACACAATCTCAAAGCTGTATTACAGTCTTTTCTCGATATATGTCGCAAATACCTGGCTGATAAAAGTCGCAAAACTATCCCCACTACCGCGGGGTATGTATACCCCGTGAGGAGCCGGGACGCTCGAGAGGCCTCGAGTGCCGAGGAGGCGTCCAATAACAAAGCTTCTTTATTTTTCATTATTTTTTTATGGGACTTTCACCAACATATTCGTGGCATTTTTTTAATGAAAATTATGCCAATGTGATATAATTCCAATGATATTTACATGTGTAATGAACGATGAAAGTTTCGAACGCAAAGAATAATATTTCCTTGACGGTATATATCGCTGCCAAAACCCGTGTTGTTGACATATGTCGAGAAAACACAGTATATGGCAATTTCAGCGAAACGAATATTTTATTACGATAGAATAAAAAGAAACTTGTATATAAATCACTATAATTATTACGTTAATTTTTACTTTATTATTGAAACAATAGGACTAAGAGAAACGATAGTATCTACGCACATGTATTCTTCAATTATGAAAGAGTGGTACGACAATAAAGTGTTGTACCAAACCATTGGGTAGCCTGATTGTGTATTTGAACTCACCTTAACAAACATTTCATCCACTTTCTTAATTTAAAATTCTTAAAATATACTGTTAGTTATTTATTTTATATCCAACAAAAGGGTCGGGGTACTTTAGAGAAATGTGTTCCAAAATATATATAGAAAAATTAGGAAAAGATACCCATTTCACCCATTTTCTTAATTAAAATCCTTAAAATATTTTGTTAAACACTTATGTAATATGTGTACTTTCGAGAAATACGCTCGAAAATATACAATCTAGAAAAATTGAAAAACCTACTTGTATGGACCTGAACGTGCAATCTATTCCTCAAAAACGTCTGTTTTGTGAGGACTAAATAAAATTTTAACAGTGCAGGTAGGCACTTATATCAGCATATGACATCAAAGTTACATGGCGTCATAGAGAGTTAACGACCATCGGCGACGCGACGCGACGTCGGCTCACCCAGACGTACCTGTTTCGTTAATTACTTGAGAAACGGGACTCGGTACGTTTTATTTCAAATAATTAAGTCGACCGAAAAATTTTTACGTTTCTCCACAATCTAGTTTTTATATTTAAAAAATCACCCGGAAAACTTGTTCGAGAACATAACAATAAAAACAACTTAAAACATGACGGAAAATTGTATCTATATTTCCTTAAAAAATTAATGCAGAAAAAAGAATAATTTATGAAATTACTCGTCCTGGAGGAGAGTTAAATTTTATAAGAAAAGTGAGAGAAGCGTGTATTTGGTTTGAGACGGTAGTGAAACTTTAGTTGACAGTAATAAAACTGACTTAAATACCAGGAAAACTAAAAATTGGTATACTGCGCAGATTTAGTACGCAGCAGAGTCGAATCAAGCACCGTGCGCACGTGTGTTTGATTTTTATCTCGAAACCAAGTACCGAACACGCAAACCCTTTATCAATAACTGTTCGGGAAAAACCAGTTTTCCTGCTAAATTCAATTAAACGCTCATTGACTGGACTAATTTCTACTGGGAAATCCCCGAACTCGGGTTTCTCGATACACTTTCTTTCGGCGTTCCACCATTAAATTGATGACTATACACTTGAATTTAATACCTCATTCGCCTGGTAACTCGATCGTTATTAAAGGTAAGTATTACACTACGTAATCTAGAAGTAACTGTAATTAATCCCCGGCTATGTAACCGCATTTCCTCTCGAAACATTTTTGCTTTAATTGTTCAACGTCGGACTACTGTGTTTTGTAGCTATGAATCGTGGAATAAATTACCGTGTCAAAACAGAGTCACACGAGCGTGGAATTTGTCTTTTGGCGAATCGAAGACGGCGCAACCTTTTAATCTGCTTTCGTCTGCTCGGATCTTAAGCGACAAAATTAAAACGATCTTTATTTTTGTTAGAATGTATGCTTGCTTGTTTTTAAACGACATGTACTGGCGTTTGATAATTACTATTGTTAAGGTGTCGATACTTAAAGTGTCATTACGAGCTGTGTTCTACACAGGAACACGAATACAATGCACACCCATTAGGTCGTTCTAACATCTAGGTCAGTGCGAGGTGTTGAACCGGTACGTTACTTCCTGCCGCATCGTGACATCCACAATTACAGTTTTCTCGAGTCTTATACTCCGCGATTCGAAAAATAGAATTTCCAATAAATTTAATTTTTCTTCGTTAACCTCTAAATTGAATTTTTTTCTCGCCAGATTAGAGTCGCATCAACATCTCAAACAATTAGCGATTACTTGATGATACTATTCTTTACAACGTGGGGTTTATCTTTGAAATACGGTGTATCCGTCGCACAGTGGGCGAAAACGCGAAATCGGTGCTCGAAAATGGAAAAAATTTTTCTTGTTTTTAAATAAATGAGTGATAGGAATGTTTCAAGGACATTCCAGAGGAAGCAAATCCGAAAAAAATTTTTTATCCCCCTCCACAACCCGCAGGAAGCCGGCAAAAGGACAGGAGGACAGAAGATCAAACAAAATTTATTACGCTACTTATAATAATAAGAAACAGAAGAAATGAACTGATTCATAATCTTTCTGGTTCGATTGCGACAGTTTAATTTTTCGTTTATAAGTTTCATTTTCAAGACTTTTCTGAATATCATTCTCTGTTTATTGAATGATTTCTTTAACAGATAAAAATTTCAAATTCAAAATATAAATAACGAGCAAAGGTTAATTGTGCAATAAACGATTACTACTCAGCTGTATAATCGAGCTAGATTTGGAAACAACATCATGTTCTTAATACACCCCATTCATACTACAAACTAACACAAAGATTAGGGTAAATGTGTCTTATTTCGGCACCTACCCTTGCTGAAAAATAAATAGCTTAAAAGCAAGAGACCATCTACTATCAAACTGCTACAGGCTTGAATAAGCATAATGCATCTATTCCTTGATTCCATTGCTTCATATCCTGGTATAAAAAATTTAAACACTCCATTGGTGCCACTGTGAAGCCAGTTTCAACCCACTGCTCATAAATATAATATTCTTATGTGCGTTAGAATAAAGCTAACTAATCCAAGGAATCGAAGTCGAGAGATTCGTGTTTAGACTGCGGATTTTATGCAATTATGACAAGAACGCGAAGGTGGAAATTAAAGCGGTAGACAGATTTAAAAAATTCAAGAGCGTCAATGTATTAGTTGCAGCTTATGAACATAATTAAACGATGAAAGAAATGTTTCTTTGACCCTTGTATGCTAATGCAAACAAATTTTATTTTCTATAAAGATCCGCAGTCTATTCAAGATAATTCCCAAGCTTCTCTTGTCAGAATGCAATTGCTGGTTCTCAAGATTGTCGCTTTGAAAGTTGAAGTGGATGGCATACAAAAATGCTCGCAGTACTGAGGCTTAACCCTTAGCACTCGAATGGCGATTGTAAGGCGCCACTAAAAATTGCTGTATCATTATTCAAAATATTAATTACTAAACACTTCAGTATTGTACGAGTAAATTGCACCATTTTCGTATGTATAACATGAAAAAAAAAAATATATAGAAGGAAAATATTCTAAGTCGAAAGAAATGTTTCGTTTTCGAGTTAACCAGTTAGCTGTTGCGACCTCTTTGAAAAATGTGTACCTAAGTTGCGTCGCAAAAATTAACCGCTGTTTGTATTATAGCTGTTTTGACGAGTATACTCGTCATGACACAAAATATTGCCATTTCATCATGACGAGTATACTCGTTAAACACAGTTAACTGGTTAAAATAGCTTCGAGCGCAAAGGGTTAATAATAACAACGCTTAAGATGGCAGATTGCTGCCTTTAAATGATTAACTATCGGAAGTTTTATATCAATTCAATAGAAAGACGTCGTAAACAAAGGTGAGAAAGAAATATTTGCGTATCGAAAGAATGGTTAGACAGTCGAGAATGGCGAGCGAGTGGCCACGATTCGATTATCTCGTTTGCCGGCGAAAGAACGATAAGTTGGAAAAGTTGCGTGCGCCGCGAGAACGCGACACCGATTCAAACGCCGAGACAATCGGCCGTTCGATTCCCGCCTTTTTCGCGCGGCGCTCTCGTTACGTAAAAGCGGCGCACAGCGCACGGGCCCCCGGTATTTTCGAGGCGTTCTCTAACCTTTAAAGGAAAAGAAACTGCCCGGATTCTGACGAAATCGCGACGGGGAAGCTGGGACCGGGTCGTCGGACGTTGGCGATGTATCTCTCGCTTCGAACGACCGTTCGTGCGGCCAGAGATCGATCCCGAGAGAGTACAATCGGGCGCGTGCGTTACGCAGTGTGGGGGGGGGGGGGGGGGGGGGTATATGTGCAAAGAAAAAAATACATTGGAAACAATGGCGACTTACCGGCGGCACGATGAGGCCTTCTCGCCCAGTCGTCTTCGATCAAGGGCGCGACCCTTCGCGCACGCAACGTCGAAGGGCAAGAGACGACGACGAGCAAGATCGACAAGAGAACACCGTGGCAATGCATCTCGACAGCTTTCGGTCCTATCACGTTGTTAGTCCTCTCTGTCTCTCTCTCTCTCCCTCTCTCTCCTTCTCTCTCTCTCCGTCTCAATCGCACTCGTGTATTTCTCCTATTTCCCTTTCTCGTCCCTGGGCACTTGGTGCTTCAACGCATATAGCATGTCCCCTGTCTCGGTTCCACCGTTCGCGTGTCTCACTCTTCTTTTCTATTTGTATCTCTTTTTCTCTCTCCCGATTCCTTCGCTGTCCCCCTCTCTCTCTCTCTCTCTCTCTCTTTTTCGCTCTCGCTCGCGTCACCGTCCGTGCGTCGGTCTCTGTCGCCGGAGCCGCGGCCACTGGTCTATTAACGACCGTTCACTGCACGAAACTTTCTGCACTGTACGCCACTCTGTACGGTCTCGCACCAACTTCAATCTTCTCTCGCGATCCGAACGCGACACATTCGGAAGAGAAACGAGACCACGAGAGGATCGTTCGAACAGCGGGGATCGGCGGCGATGACCACTAGAACGACGAAGACGGCGACGAAGGAGACGACAACCGCACGATGACGTCGAGGCACGACAATACGCACGCAGATCGCGGACGTGTACGATAATGATTAGAAACAATCAGCGGGCCCGAGAGCCCGTGCTAGCCGGCAATATTTACTGCAGATAACGCGAGCTGTATCGTGCACCGGTCGAGACACGTTCAACAAGCGCATCCGACGGCTTAATAGGCTAAGGTACACGCAGGATCGTTATTCTTTCGTTCCCCGTTTTTCTCCCTCGATCTCTCTCTCTTTCTTATGCTGCCTTCCGATCTGTCTATTCGTCTCTCTTCTTTCTCTCGTCTCGATCTCTTTTTTGCTATCCTTCTTTCTCTCTTTTAGCTCGAGTGCACACAGTTCGTACACGAGCTGCTTGTCTCCTCTGTCCCTGCCTCTTTTTTCCCCGTGCTGGTCGGTTACGCGTTCTGTGGTACTGCGCGCGCGTTTTATAAGGCGGTACACAACGAGCGACGAGTTTCGAACGATCAGAGGGACACAAAAGACCGTCGTGGTCCGTTTCGCGGATTTCCTTCTGTCTTCTTCTTGTTTAACAACCGTCTTTCACATAGCACCTCCCCGCGATCTCGTTACCAAAGATCGTCTACGCGTGAACGCGTTTCTCGAACGCCGGTAGAAGAGAGCCGTCGCGTGGTCTCACACCACCTATATCCTCGAGAATCGATCACGGAATCGAGAGTCTGAATCGACAACAGAGATCGATCATCCTCCAACACAGAAGATTACGGTCGTGCGCGTCGAAGTAGTCGCTCCCGTCCGTTATGCCGGCACGTATCGACGAATGATCATCGACGATACCGAATCTCGAAATTTGTCGAAGGTCTCATCACGCGTGCGCGGATCACGGATTTTCCGCGGTACTCGCGGTTCTAGGAGCTCTCGGGCACACACTGACTGGTGCACTGTCGCCGAAATATTCTCGAACGGAACTCGGGGTCTCGGTGTGTTCGCCACTGTGTTCGTTTCTCACCGTTTACTTCGCTCCTTACCGGCCTCTTTCCACGCGAACCAACAGGCCAGTGTGCGTCTGACACGGTCGGCGCGTGACTGCCGTGACTGACTAGCCGTGAGTGAGTGACTGACTGGTGGGAAGCTGTTACTCGACTCGCTCTCTACGCCCGTGCCGCCACTGAATCTGATGTATCTGATCATCGGCACCGTCTCCGCCTGGCTCGCTCGAAAAAGCTTCTGCTTTGGCGCTTGCGCCACGGCGAATCGCTTTTTCGCTTTCGTACACGCCGGTACGTGTGAGCAGCCAACACGTTTGTTTGTTCGTTCATACGTTCGTTCGTTCGTTGGTTCGTTTTCGTGCGAGAGAGAGCAGCGTGCTCTCTCGCGCGCACACCTTATAGTGACTATATGCACCACCAGCGATATTATATATATATTGTATATATCTATGTATACATATATATGTATGTATGTATATGTGTGTATATATAAGATCACGAAAGACGAGACAGGACCACGTCTTTGCCCGCGGAAGCGTCGCTCTGTCTGGCGCTTGCACTCGGTGTATTACCGGCTCGCTCGTCTTCTCTTATAATAGTTCTGAACCACGTGCCGGTAACAGGTCACTCGCGACGGGATCGAAGTTGATCGAGCGCGCAAGTCGAAATATCCCGTGTGTCTCGAACGCAACGGTCCTCCGGGTCCCGAAAACGCCACCACGATTATATACGTTTACACACACGCCGGTTTTTCAAGCCAATCCGATTTCGGCGACACGATCACTCGCGATAAACGCGCCGCCGTTATCTGACGCGGCGGCGGCGGCGGTCGGTCGGTGCCGATAGATCGCGCGGTTGATCTTATCGTTTTTGATTTCTCTCCTGGCTGCTTTTCGAAATCGATCGATTACTGGAAAGAACACGTGGTTACACAGCTCTCGGGATCCGTCCCGCTACCGCATCCGCCACCACTGGCTCGGACCCGTCGCACCACGCGTCTATCTCTGCTTCCTATTCACTGCGCGATCCACCGGTGCGTTGTGGCGATCGCGTGACATCTCATGCCGTCCGTCTTCTTCTTCGAAACCGAACACCGTGGACGGAGATTCGGTGGACGACGACTCAGCACCGATATCACCGGTTCTATTTCGAACTGTATGTATGTATGTATGTATAGGTGCGTGTATACAACACACGGTCAGCCGCAAAGAGAGACACACGTTGCGCCGATGTAGCCAACGATGACAACTGTCCGCAGGCCGGTCGAGTCCGTCGCTTTTATGGGGATAGCCGAGCACGCTACCGCAGCGGCACCCGTGCTCCTATCCGAGTGTGTGCGTACGCGTTTACGTGCTTGATGTACCGCGTTATCGTACAAGCGCGCGTTCGCGGTCTCTCTCTCTCTCTCTCTCTCCCCTCTCTCTCTCTGTCTCTCGCTGTCGCTCTATCCTTCTTTCTCTGTCCTGTGCGCGCGCACATACACGCCTCCTTGTCCCTCCTTCCTACGTGTATATATGCACGGGCGAATAGGAGATCAGTCCTAGGCGCGGGAGAGCGACTCAAGCTGGTCGAGATGCATATACGAGAAAGGAAGAAAGAAAGCAAAAGGAACAGGGGTTCGCCGAGAGAGAACTCGTGTAGTCCGGTGTGTGATACCTCGATCGCGGTGGGTGTCGCGAATGACTGTGCTGTCCGAGAGGTGTGCGAGAGCGCACCGTGCGTGTGGGTGCTCCCCCCCCTCTCCCCTACCATCGCCGCCGAACCAAACCACCACTATCGCGATTCCCACCACCAGCGCACCGGCTGCCGGTACACCACCACCAACAGCGTCGCGTCACGCTGTGCACCACTGCGAGCACCGATACACCGGTGTAACACTGGCAGGTAGCGTTGTAAAAATTCTAATACTTGGACTCTCGAAACTGTTCAACCTTCTCGTTCTACCGAATTTTTCTCGCTGTCTACCACTCCGTGGCACCATTCAGTTCGTCGTCTTCCGAAACGGATATTCAACGTTTAACCCCTTATTTTATAACCGAAGTTATAGTGAAAGAATGTATAAAAGAAATGGAAGGGAATATGGTACAGATCACAAGTGGGAAAGAAAGAGAAGATTATCTAAATATTAGAAATGGACTGCATCAAGCAACAGTCGAGGAAATGAGAAGAGAAGGGAAGGATATAACCAATAGCTTAAGACAAAGGGTATACATATGTAACGATACGAAAGCGAAAGCAGTACAACAAAATAGAACAATCAAGACACAATAACAGGTGCAAATTGGGGATCCCTATTTCACGTGTACCTATTTAAGTACACGCGTACACAGCCAAACGAAATTTAAAGAACATGAACAAATATAGTATGGTACAGTTTCATCTCCGTAATTGTCGCAAAAGTCTCTACCGTAACTGTCGAAATTTTATCCTCACCACTGGGAAGATCTCCCTTGGAACCAGTAAGCGGCAAACTCGACAACAGAGCCAGCGAGGAGTCGATTATCGGTGAGATTGACACTAATGCAACTGAAGCAAAAGATTGCAAGAGTTTTAATTTTTTATTTTTTTAATGAAAAATGTACCATCGTATTCGTCTCGTTTTTTAAATGAAAATGATACCAAACACGACGTAATTACGATCATAATTACTTGTGTGATAAGCGATTAAAGTTTCGGGCGTGGAAGAAGACAGCAAATGCAAAGGAAAGAGAGGCAGAGAGTCAAAGCGTCAAACTTCAGTCTCTCTTTCTTTTCAATCGTTATCCCTCTCTACGTTCGGCACATTACAAAGAATGTAGCACCTCTACTATGTAGACCTGATGTTACGGCAGTTGCGGAGATACTACTGTAGTAGTCTTGTTTCTATGTATACGTTTATCTCTACGCAGTCAAATTTCGCAGATACATTACGAGCCTATACCGCGATAACTATTTATTTGCGATGTATGGTTCCTTTCAAACTTGTCATCTTCTCCATGAGTTGGAGCCGTTGATGTAAAATAATCAATTGACATTTTTCTTCCTTACCTAGAGGTGTAGATTCACACCCAGAATGAATAATCCTTACTTTTCTTACACCCTGTATAAATGTTTCTACTTCTTTTTATGACCATTTTAGAAAACATATGTACGTGTACAGTAAAATACAGTTATAATAATTCGGGATATCAATTATAAAAAATTTGATACGAGAATGGATTCTATATCTGTATAAGAACCGTTACAGAACCGAAAACATAACCTTTTTGGAACTCGCACAAAAACCGAAATGAGAACCGTAATCGAAACAGATATTAGCTGCAAATTTCGGTTCTTCGTGAAACAGTTCGTCGACATGAAGAATTTTCATAACTGTTTTAAGAACCGAAATCGGTATTATAAAGCTTGGTACAGACCTGAACATTTCGCCGAACGAATGCGTGCACAAACGCGAGCACAAATGCATGCGGAGACGTTCGTGGCCCCGTCCAAACTAATGTTGCGTTTGCCGTTCGGCGCAATGTTCGACGAAATGTTCAGGTCTGTACGAAGCTTAACAAAATAACCAAACTCTGGTTTTGAGTAACTCTATTACATTTTATTTCAATTATATTGTATTCCAAATACATTGAATTTTAGTTACAGTGTAATCCACATAAAGGCTCGTACAGACCTGAACATTTCGACGAACATTGCGCCGAGCGGCACGTCGAACAGCAAACGAAACGCAAAATCGACATTCATTTCGGCGAACCGAACGGCGCGCCGCACAGTGCGAACAAATCGGCACATCTCACTACATGTTTATTCGACGATGTATGAAAATTTCCTTTGGCAGAACTGCATATTAGCAGGAAATTCATATTATTATTCATTTAAAAATCATTTAACAATTTTTTTTATGCATAAAAATTGTTTTTCTTTCAATTTATTAATTTTATTGTTAAATTTAATTTTTTGTGACTAATTACCATTACATGTGTATTAGTAACCAAATTTAGATTTTTGTAAAAAAATTTGGTCATGGAGGCACTCTCTAAAGTGCCAAAAATCGAAAAATATATTAACTGTAAATGAGTGTGCAATAATAATTCTGTTAAATGGAAAGTGCTTACCAAGGAATATGCATTCTTTATATATTGAATAAAGTAGATTTATTTTTTGTACAAATTTTCAACGGTGGTTTGATTTGTTAACTGCATATAAAACTTCAAATTAACATAAAACAAAAATAGCAAAATATGTCCTGAGATTTATGCATATTCGGATACATTACTTATTATAGTTTAAGAATTTCATAGTTTTGTCTGCCACTTTTTGCGACTCTCAATTTTATAAACTTTTTAAGAAGTGTCCATACCTTCCCTTTAGGATCTATCGTGGAAAATTTGTTATTTTCTTTTTAAATGTATTAGTTATATTATTAAATTTAATTTTCTGTGAATAATTAACAAAAAGTATACATTTGTAAACAAATTTGGTTGTCAAAAATTTTGCCATTTGTTCGCCACAGTTACAGTGGGGAATTTACTGGAAAAGTTCAATATTCGTGTATATCACGATATGAAATACATTTCTTTTGCAAAACATGCGTATTAGGATGGAAATTGTTAATAATAATCATATAATAATCATTTTTATGCATAATACAATTTTGCAATAATTATATATCAATCATTTTTATGTATTTTTAATTTGTTTTTAATATATGTTTTATAACTATTGAAAAAGTAATAAGAATGTAAGAATACGTCGAGATGTGCAAGATGACGAAAGTCAATGATTTTGGGTCGCAATCAAAGTACTGAGAATGACTCGGATAGCGAATAGCGTTTTGTTAAGTTTATTCATTTTATACACTAGTATTATAATTTGTTTAAGTATATTACTGTTAATTTTACACGTGGTTCATTTATTATTAATTTTGCTCTAAACTTGTTAGTTTTTAAAAATAAATTTGTTAATTTTTAACACTTTAACGACCGCTCACACAACATGTGTGTGATAGCCGGAACAAGCATAGACGTGCGGTCGTTATAATAAATTTTTTTTCTAAAAATTATTTTTTGTTTTTAAATTATTAACTATATTGGTAAATATAATTGTCTCCAAAAAATTTCCTCTATATATACATTAATAACCAAAGTACGAGAAGTGCCGAAAACAGGCCGTTTGTCCGCACTGTGCGCCGGGGGGCATGCCGATCAGCGAACGGGACGGAGGTCGACATTAATTCGATGTCCAGCCCAACGAACGGATCGCATATATGTAATTTCCAAAATTTCTTGCAAACTATGGAAGCTGCAGCAGCATATATTTACATTCACTACTCCTTAACCACGAAGGATAAATACAGAAAATCTAGAAGAAGCGCACTTGTGCGAACGGTCGATTTTATCAATTACACAAATGCGATCCGTTCGTTGCGCTAGTCACCGAAATAATGTCGATCTCCGTCCCGTCCGCCGATCGGCAGGTCCTCCGGCTCGCCGTTCGGTTCGCCGAAATTAATGTCCATTTTGCGTTTCGTTCGCTGTTTGTCGCGCCTGTGAAACCAACCGTATCAACTATTCGACGCATATAGAATAAACTACTCCTTGGCTCACCGTACGCGTCATCTTCTCCTGACGCATAGAACAATCACCAAGATGTCCTTTGGATCGCAAGGCTCATCATCAAAGATAACGTGCCCTTTCGGACCCCCAAAACTGTATATAAACCCCACGCCAGCTCAATAAACCAGTCCAGTTGTGAATACCTTACGCCACGTGCTGTTATTCTACCCTGCCGACTCCGTATCTCGTACTACGGTTCAGAATACGTTATTTCCGAAGTATTACGAAGAATTACAAAGTATTATTAAGAATTACAAAGAAAATACTAAAACTTGTTTACAACTTTTTTATGTGGGCCTATATTGAAAATTTAAAACATACATTTTGTAGATCTGTGTCAATTATACATATTCTGACAGTTATATCAAAATCGGTAGATGCGGAAACAACTACACGCATTGAAACGTGCAAAAATTCTTAGATTTATTACAGTAATAAGCTGAAGATCATCAAAAACTGCAATTTTCACAATCTTTAAACGTTTATAGCTTATCGTAACGTTGACCGATTTTGATGAAATTTTCAGAATATGTATCATTGACGCAGATCTACGAAACTTAATTAACTTAATTTTTAAATTTTCAATATAGGCCCATATAAAAAAGTTCACTATTCTTCGAAAGAAATATTTTTATGTCTATCGCCTGTCATTGCCGAATGTGGACCGATAGTATAAATACAATGAATTCTCGATATATGTCTGCAATACGGGTCTTGATGTCGTTTATCATCCAGGAGACACTATTCTTTGATCCGTGCCGCACGTAGAAAAGGACAGCGATGCTCGCCGCCGAGGTCTCGGTCGCCGAGAAACATAAACATATTCGCCCTATACTCTACATGTCAAAGTCACAGCGACAAATCTCGTCCAGGAGATCCTACTATTTTTAGATGCAATGCCGAAAGTAGAAAAGGACAGCGAAGCTCTAGGGGCCTAGGTCGCTGAGAAGTGGAAACATAAAATTTGAACTGGAAAATTTTAACCGGTCTCTGGAGGCAAAGAAATACAGTCTCTACTCGATAAATGTCCCAAATATCCAGCCTATAATTGTCCAGCAATTATCCCCACTACCGCAAAGTATACTCGTGTGGCCTCGGTCTCCGAAGAGTGTGAACATAATACGGGTTGGGTATATCGGTGTAAGACTAGGAAACCACTACTAATCCAAAAAACTTCTTTGTTTTTCATTGTTTGTTTATGGGACTATCACCAACATATTCGTGTCATTTTTCTAATGAAAATGATACCAAATATGAAACATTTATCAGCGATACCTCGGCGACATATGTAGAGAATTCCGTTAATTCTGCCTGAACGGAACGGATAAATCGACCTTTATGCACACCTTTATTATTTGACGTGCATTTAAATAGACGTGTACTATTTCACGTGCACTATTTTACGTTTATTATTTCACGTGTAATACTTCACCTGGATTAATACAATTCAACCGTGCATTAATATATCGTTATTGCTGCGGATAAAATTATGATTGTAATTCCTTGTAAAAAATAACTTTAAGTGACACGATATGAAAAGCAACGGTGAGGCTGGTTCGAGAACGGTGAGGGGAATGTTATTTCATTTATTCGGAATAATGAGGCGTGCCAACTCTCAACGGCGCACAGTGGTGCCAAATGACCAATAAGCGGCAAAAAATCTGTAAAAACGAAACTATCCAACGAATTTGTTCCAAAATTTGTGGAGAGATTGCCACAGGTACAACGCTTATTTGGCAAACAAAATTTTTGTAGAAAGTTGTTAACATTATGTAATATAGGCTAATCGAAAATCTCTGTTTTCTGCCCATTTTTTATTTATGGAAGCATACAACAAATACTTTAATAGATTTTGATCTGGAACTAATCGTTTTGGCAAAGTGTAATATTGATCTTAAAAATTTCACCTGAAACATCAAATAATCGTGACTTCCGTGCGATTCATTCTTGGAAATTCCGAAAGTTGATATTTAAACTTAAATTGTGGCGAAAGCATCTCGAAGTATCTCATGAAATTTTACACAAAGCTATCTCAATATTATAACTTTCCAAAACGATTAGTTCCAGATCGAAGCTTTTCAAAGGATTTTTTGTATTCCTCCATAAATAAAAAATGAGCGTAACGCAAAGAGGCTTCAGGTTAGTCCATATTACTTAATGTTAAACAACTTTTTTTGAAAAATTTTTTTGCCAGTTAATAGTTGAAGCCATTTGCAATAACCCATATGATTTGTAGACCCCTAAGTATTCAATTATAGGCGGAGTAATTAAATAATTATCGCACTGAAAACTTATGAATTCCCAGGAGCGAAGAAATGTTTATTTACCATGCGTATATCTCCGTAAAAAATTTTTTTTTTTTTAATCTGACTTTGGCACATTATGCACGCACTATTAGGCTATACAAAAATAATTTTTTTTATAAAAATAGAAAATTTATAAAATGGATTTTTTGCCGCCTTGGCACCACTGTGCGGCGTGCGTCGGTCATGGATTGGGCCGTGGCGCGATTTTTCGTTCCTAGCCATTGATAGCGAACCATTCTCCAACCAGTGATCGCTGTGGACGGTCAATAAAGCCAGTACGATACCAAAGTGTGTATTTGAATTCCACCTATCCTTTGTCGAACAATTATTTTAATTGGTGTAATTTTTGAACATTAATATGAATCGATATGTATTAATGCACGTGTGACTAGATACATGTGAAATAGCACACACGTGAAATAATACTCGTGTACCCATGTACTTCAAATGACACGTATTGACGTACGTATAGATAAAATACAGTCTTTGCTCAATATATGTCCCAAATATCTGGCCGAAAAGTCGCAGAACTATCCCCACTGCCGCGAGGTATATCCCTTGAGGGGCCATGAATCGAAGCCACTCAAGCTTCGATTTTTTTCCTACGTACGACAATGTATCAAAGAATAGTATCTTCTAGCCGACATTTGTCCCTAAGTAGACCCGTGTTGCGGACATATATCGAGAAAAGACGAAAACATGGAAACCTAGAACAAATATTGGGAAATAGGAGAAAGAAAGAGTTGGGATTTATGGAGAGACAGATTCGGGAATTTAGAACATTTCTAATACAGGATTATAAAGAAACCAATAGGGGTATTAGTTATTTTAAATAAAAGGAAAGAAAGAAAGGAGGTAAAAACCGGAGAATAGGAAAGAGTAAAATAGATTGAAATGAACAGAAAGAAGGAGCGAATGGGAATGGGCGAATTCATAGAATGATTACAAAACTTCAAAACCAAGTCCTATTCCGAGCCATGAGGTAATTATTGTTATAGCCGGAAGTTGCCAAATGCGTTCTGGCCACCTGAATCGTACTACGTGAATTTGGGTAAACGTGCCTTATTTCTTCAAAATTAATTATTTACTACTAGCTGACTACTAGTCTTAACCCTCGGACTCCTACGGGTCTAGGCCTATGCCGGAGTCATTTCTGACCCACGCCGATATTTCATTACAGTTTTCCTTCGATATAAGGCAATGGTTTGGGACCGGCTTTCAACGGCCGTATTTCGGATGAAGAAGGAAAAGAGGGGGTAGCGATTTTCTTACTTCGTGACGGTCGCTCGAGCTTATCCCCACCACTACGGGTCACGAATGATTCACGGCTGACCAATGGAATAATTACCCTAAGTCGTTATTATTCATTATACGTGTACAACATCTAACGATAAATGAAGGGCTTAGAAGTCTATCAGTGTAAGTCCCTAAGCTTGGAATCTGAGATGGCTGTCTTAAAACTTAGTTGTAAAATAGCGCCAGTGCATATCCTGATTTAGAAGAATTTATTTATCAGCTCTCTGATGGCGGACCATTTTCATAATTACACGGTTGATATTGTTCAAGACCATTTACAGCGTTATTTGTAAATATCTTGAAACATATTTTTCGAGACACTTTTACTAGACATGTCGATCTTTCTATTTCTTCTGATGGAGTAATTGCCAATCAAATGATTCATCAGAAATTGAGCAGTAGAATGGTGATTTTTATTCTCTGCATCAAAATAGACTCA
The DNA here is from genome assembly GCA_028454245.1 of Halictus quadricinctus. Classification (NCBI taxonomy): domain Eukaryota; kingdom Metazoa; phylum Arthropoda; class Insecta; order Hymenoptera; family Halictidae; genus Halictus; species Halictus quadricinctus. The sequence continues at coordinate 828,648 of CM052115.1, read as the reverse complement.
AGCTTTACTCAAATAATTTTAAGTATAAAAGGATAGAACTAAACCGTTGTAGTTGAAATGAACTGATATATGAAAAAATTGGACTTCTACTGAATTGGCTTTCAAACCTTCAAATATGGCATCTACAATCTGATAATTTTACAGTACCACTGTTTCTTTTTTTGTAGCAATGTTGTATATATGCAAGTATTATCTTAGCATTACACATCTTAAGGTTAAATGCTCCAAAGATTATGTTGATCAATATTGTTGCTAATTAATATATGGCCAGTCAAACTTAGTTACAGTGAATTTTTATTGTAGTAAAAACGGTGTTAGCGGAACCTGTATTAATTATTTTAACATGACTCCACATAGCGGACCATTTCACGCTCCTTCTTCTAACTTGTGGAAGTCTATTCTTAAAGAGTCTAGTATAAAACAAAGTACATCATCTCAGGGAAGAATCAGTGGGAAAAAAGTAGAAAGGGCTGTATGAAAATAGAATTGGGTAGCTTCGTGTAATAGATGTTAGGTACAGCGCCTAGGGTCTACGGAAAATATGGTATCTGCGAGGAAATTGCAAAGTCAATGCCTTGAGGATGTTCGAGATCACAGTACATAATGAAAAACAAAAAAATTGAAAAACGAGTTTATTGAAATAGTTGAGTCACCTGCTAACTACAGTGTTTACTCTATATATGCCCCAAGTGTCTAACCCAGTGGTGGACACGGTAGGGGCCCCTGAGCTGCCTGCTTCCCCCACCAACGTCTCTTTCGTGTAGCGCGCATCTTCGCTGCGCAGCAGTGCTTCGTGGATGTGGATAGGTAGCATAAGCCCCGCACGGGTCGGCTACGGCGGGGCATACGAGGGGAGAGACGGAGGCACGAGGCACCGTTGCGCAGCCAAGGTGCGCGCTACACGAAAGAGACGTTGGTAGGGGAAGCGTTTTGTCTGCGGCAAACATACACACGTGCCCATAAACTGGGCAAGCCGATAAAAGTCCCAGAACTATTCTCACTGCCGCAGGGTACACCCCGTGAGTAGTGTTCCTGATTTCTCAACATTTTTCATTTCTCGAGAAATGAGAAATAAGACTATATTTCTCGATAACTCTCGAGAATTCTCGAGAATTTTTAATAAAATAAAAAAATATTGGGAAACTTTTACCAAATTTTTATAAAGTGAAACATTACGCTTTTGTTGTGAAATGACTTCTTAAGAAGCATAATGCGTCTAATGTAGAATCAGACAATCTACTTCTTTTTTTTTTAACAAAATCTGTAGCCGTAGAAAAATTTCTTTCATTTTGTGTGGATGTTAGCTTTATCGTATACAGAACATCCAAAAGTTGCTGAAGATTGGGTGTCTTTTTTTCAGTGGACTAAAAAATTTGGAATTCCTTTGTTAGAGTCCGGAATTTATTTTCTTCTGCCGCTAAACTCTTGACACTAAATTCTTGAAGGCTATCTGCAATTTCTAATTCTAACTGTTTTACCAGTGATAGTTCTTCCTTCTGAGAATCTGAATGTTTTTCACTATTTTCATAAGAATCATTGTTATATTTTCCAAAAAGTCTGCTTAGAATTTGTTTTGCCATTTTATACACATCTGCCTTGGATGTTAAATAAAAAAATGTATCTTCTGAATCTTTTTGCAGAGACTCTGGATTATGCAGATATTTTATAAGGGATACAATAATCTTGTCTCTTCTTTTAGATATTTCTTCTTCAATAACAACAAGAAACTCATTACTCAATTTAGTATTCAGTTTATCTAAAGATTTAAATAATAATTTAAGAGAATTTAAGAATTTATAGGTTATAAAATAAATGAGATTGATAAGAACTTTCCTAGATTTAAATTTCTCGAGAAATGAGAAATAATCAATTATAAAATTTCTCGATAAATTCTTAAGAAGGAACACTATCCACGGCCCCTCACGGGGTATACATACCGCGCGACAGTACTGACAGTTCTGGGACATATATAGGGTAAACACTGTACAACACTGTACTATGTAGTTGCAAAGTCGCCGTGTGTCCAACAAATTGCAAGCACTTGCAACAATACAAAAATATAAATTGGATTTTGTCGATGTCCATTATCTAAATAAACGGCTTATCTTGTACATTATCCAGACATATCCATGCGCGCACCTCCATATTTCCTTTACTCAGCGATGTAAATGATCTTAAACATTTCTCTACTATTCGACTTTTCCAAATTAATAAATAGACGGCTGATCTTTATGCAAAATAAATTTTTTACATACCAAATACGATCTATATAAGTAACAATTTATTTTCCTCCTTAATAATTTCTATGTGTTAAAAATAGTATATTTACACTGTTAAACTCATTTAATCCTTCTACTATTGTAAATTACACCTACTCTTTTAAATAAGAATTTAAGAGAATTTAAGAATTTATATGTTATAAAATAAATGAGATTCATAAGAATTTTCTACATTTAAATTTCTCGAGAAATTCTCGAGAAGGAACACTACTCGTGAGGAACTATGAACCGAAACCTCTAGAGTTTCGCCGTCCTTTTCTACGTTCGGCGTGGATCAAAGAATAGTATCTCCTGGCCGATATATGCCCCTGGCTAGACTATGTTTTCAACATATATCGCGAGTAAACACTGTAGTGGAAAGCAGCAGACGGTGTGGAATAGCATAGAGAATGACTTACGAATTCGAGTTTTCGAGTACAGGCTGTTGGTGAAGACAAAATTGCCACCAAAATATCTTTTCGAGTTGCCGAAAAATTCGTTGAGCCAGAAAGGTAAAGATGAACTGTCCAGAGCGTAAAATTTCCAAATAGGACGGCATACCCTTAGAAACAGCAGAGTACAAATTAGAAATAAAGATAGAAAAAGTTGAACTGCCCGAGTGAATGTACAAGTAGCGAAGCAAGGAACGTCTTCGTCGACTCTTGTCTAAAACAGTTTGCTCCCGCCTTGCTAGGTTACGCTTTCTGTTAAAGGAAAGAACGACAATCTCCAGTTTGCAGCAGATCCGAAAAGAAGGTAGGTCGAATCGTCCAGGTCTCCATGGATTTGACGAGGGAGACCTTTAAGGCGAATTCGGAAGGCCGGCTCTGTCAAACGACATCGATCCGGCGAGCACCGTATATATATTACAAATTGAATACTGCAAACCGTTGTTTATGCTTGCGAGTCGCGTGCACCGCGAGGATTTGCATCGTACGTCTACGTCATTCTGACGCGTGTCGCGAATCAACGAGCCGAATGAAAACTCCACCGCGATCGCGCCTCCATTCACGGTGCCGAGTCTCTCTGGCCCTCATTGATGTATTCCCATGGATACTTATCGTCGTGTACGCGTATCCGGGAACTCCTGCTCGCCGCCGGGCGATTCTCTCGCAAACAACGAGAGACTCAGCGCTTCGCTGTCTCAATCCAGTTACATCACCGTGCAAAAAAAGGATAGTGGTGCGCCGGAATTCCACGAGCTATTGGTTTTCATTTGGTTCTGTTTCCAAGCTTTGCGATATATGTCTTTGTAATTAAAATAATGTCGGTAAAGCATCCATTAGTTCGCAAGAAGTGTTGCGAAATAGGAACATCGGCGGATAAAGGAAAAAGCGATCATTGCTGGTTACAGTGGACGACCAAATTATTAGAGTTACTTCCCCAACCTGACGATTTTACATTACAACCAGTTTTAAATGACAGTCCATATGTACTGAATTCTTATTATTTTCTTACGAAGTATTCACCTTTGTCACATGCACGATAAATATATTTTTCATGTTGTGACTCTAATTATTTGATTATCCACTGTATTAAGCCTTAATGCTCCGAGTCATTTTGATGCCATCGGTAACCTCAACTGTTAAAGTTCTTGAGAACCAAGAATTTTATTCTGGGAAGAGAAGATCAAAAATATTTGTGAATTTATTTGCTCCGTCTTCTTAGACTGATTTGTTTTATTCTAAAGTAAATAAAAATAATTTTGCTGTTATCACTATTTAGTATTAGAATACGAATGTCTCCACAGTGGCACCAACGGAGACCAAAGAGGGTTAGTATAGATTTTAACAAAGCGCTTATAGGGAATCCAAATTCGGATACCAATTACGGAAGACGTGTCTGTGAGAAGCGACTTGAATTGTAGAGACTTTATCATTTGCTGAAAAAAAGAGCGGAACGAAATGTGAAGTTTCCATTCGCGCGGATATCATAAGCAATTTTGATTAGACTTCATTGGGACTTGGTGCATAAAAGCGCCTGGGACTTATAGCGTCGTTAGCACGACCGATGCTACCGGTCATCAATGATATCAGTCCTCAGGCCGCTAATTTTACCAGTTCAGTATATCATGTCGGCCAGCCGTATACATCTGGAATGTAATCCTGAAACATGGTCGTAGCGAAGTCAGACAGCGCTAAGAGAACTTTCCATTAGCACTGTCTGATTCCACTGCGTGCATGTTTCAGGATTAAATCCGCATGCGTGTAGCCTGGCAAAGCAGAAGAGATGGCTTTAGGAAGGAGTCTGTCGGACAGGGTGAATACTTTTCTTCCCCATCCATCTCTCTGCCCGTATATTCTTCTCTCGCAGCTCGTATACCCTTTTCTCCCTCCGCTCATACACACTTTTCTGTCCACTCGTATATACCATTCTCGAGCGACTTCGACTCCTCCCTGGAACCACCTACTCTTTGCTAAGCACGCATCCCTCGAAAAACGAACACCGTTCAACTCCTTTCGGGTTCGAGGCTCCGTTTGCTTGGTGGCTTCGCGACGATCAGCCGAACCGTGCCGAAACGAAGGCGACAGATACGAGTAGTCGGAGCGAGCACGGGAACAAGAAAGCTGGGAACAACGGTCAGGGTAGGTGAGAGTGTTCGGAGGAGGGAGGGGGAGAAAAGAAAAAGAATGCTCACCACAAATCGTGTCCTCGGTTATGTTCGGTCGACGGGGCTGGCAGCCGGCAAAGTCGTTACGAAATCGTCCCTAAGACGGGGTGACTAATTGCTAAGCGGCTTGTAAAAATTCGCAGGACAGTCTGTCGACATCGTAGCGCGGCCGTCTGATCGTCGCGCCGTTATACTTTTTGCCCGTGCACGGTCGACTAGAGAGAAGAGACACGACGAAGGGAGGGACCGAGTGAAACGCGACAGGGTAAACGGGTAGAACGGAGAGAAATGGCGTGCCTGTGGGTGGACAAAGAGACGAAGCAGGAGAGAGAAAGGTGGAAGGGAACGGGAAGAAAGGTAGAGTTAGGGATTGAGGCGAGAGGGAAGAGAGAAAGCGTGTGCGTGTGGAGGCCTTAAGGTGAGAAAAGAAAAATGGCGAAGAGTGGTCGAGGCTATGTCGTCGTCCCGCGTCTGAAGGCGAGTGGGGACGACGCTTTCGCAGATTCCACGTGAGATACCTGCGGCATTCTTCGTTCTGCATCAGGCATTAAGCCGGATGCACATTCGTCGTGGACGACGCTCGGTGAATTCATTTCCAAGAAAAATATCTTCCGCCTCGAAACGAATTTTACGGCAGATTTTGTACGTCGCGACGGCGACGTCGGCGGTGGCGGCGGCGGCGACGGCGGCGGCGGTGGCTACGGCATGGCGGCTGCGACGGCGGTGGCGGACCCCTCTGCACCGCCACTGCGCCGCTTCGACGCCGCCAGACAACAACAGAGAACGATCTCTGCCACTTTTTTGGTTCTCGTTTTATTATACGGACACGAGACTGCCGACACGGACAGCGGCCAATAAAACTTCTAATCCCACGATGAACCGCGCGTGATTCTTCGCGCGACGTTTACGCGCCTCTGACGCGAGATCCGAGACCGGGAACATCGAGACCGGAGCTAATCTCCTTGTCTGGGATTTTCTACGGTTCTTTTCAGAACGTCGTCGTTCCCTTTTGTGCGTCGAGCGCGAAAGATTTGTTCTCACGCGGTTTATTTATTTCCTGTTATTTCAGCCTCGCCGGAGAGTTTTCATATTTTCTGCTAAATGTTGTTACCAGCCATCTCTCGCTTCACGCGGCACTTTATTTGCGCGGAGCTTTTTTTTTCACGCGGTAAATAATCTCGCAGTTTACGCAGCTTTTTGACATGCGGTTCCAATTTGAGCGATGTAATGTGGAAATATAAATAATGAAAACGAAGTACACTGTTTACTCGATATACAGGGTGTTCCGTAACTGGTGGTACAACCGAGCAGGGGATGATTCTACATGAAAAACTGAGTCGAAAATATAGAATAAAATTGTTTGATACAAGGCTTTGTTTTCGAGAAAAATGAGTTTGAAAATTTATCTAGTGCGCGTGCACTCACTTGCGGCTCAACGGATTTTATTCTGAGTTACCTCAACCTTTTTTCGCAAAGGTTTTCGAGGTTTGTAAATGTGAGGCATACGAAGGATGAAGATAGTAAGTCTATGCCATTTTTTGTTACCAAAGCTAAATTAGTATGCAATTTAATTTTCTACGAATGGAAAAATTGTACATCAAACTGTGAGTATAGTGTTGAGATAACATAGGAATAGGAACTATAGTTATCTATTGTATGCATACGCTTATGTTTTTATAAAAGTTTATGTTGTTATATGGTTTGTTTAAATTTGATTCACTTTGTAAATACGTTGTAATTTGTATTTAATTTGTTTTAAAACATCTTTAGTTTATTATTCAAATACGTAATAAAACAACTTTCTTGACATTATGTTATTTTATTACCACTAAGATAACATTTTCTTAACTAGTTGTACATACAGTCAACCTGCGCCATACTGTAAGTCTATGATCCCTGAGCATGGGGCTGGTCGACCAGCATGATAGGTATTAAAACAACATTAAAATACCTTCATTGTTATCACATTAAGACAACTGTAATAATTTATTCAGATTGTCAAATGCATGTCTTATCAATGAAAATGATAACGATATTTCGTCCACATAATTTGTCAAAAAGCCAAAATTGAAAAATTGGTCTACCAGTCCCGATCTCCCCTACCTTAGAACATAAAGCATGAAAACTCACACTTTTTCTTAGAGCAAAATGTAAAAAATGAATCGTTTATGATTCATTTCTTCGGGACTGAGAAAATAGCATCACAAGCTAAGTACGAAGGTTAGCCAAAATTAATTTCACTCGCTTCAAACTTTTTACGTACAAGCCAGGTACAAGCACAAAGACGTCTTTAAGACACAAAATTTAAGACACAATACATATAAAAGTGAAACGTCTTATAGAAGGGAGAAGAATTAATTGTTTTTATAATTTCAATAATTGTGCAATAGAAAACCGGTAATTTTGACCGTAGTAGGTCTAATGTTAAGACGTACCGTTTTGTAATACAAGACGTTCAGAAGACATTCGCAGGACTTTCAAGACGTCTCGAAACTGACGTCTTTCAGACGTCTTACTTTAGGGGACGTCTTTAAAACGTCTTAAACACGTCTGAAATAAGGTGTCTCTAAAATGTCTCGAAACAGATGTCTTGAAGACGCCTTACTTCACAAGTTCAAACGACGTCCAGTTGGACGTCTTTAAGACGTCGTGTGCTATCTGAGAAGATATCTCGATGAAACTTGATGGATACAATATTTAATATCTCTATTCTAAAGCCGTATAAATGCATTCAATCTTCCAGTCGCTTTTCATTTGTTATCAATCGCAAAACATGGCATATCCGTTGAAAGTTGCATCCAAATTAAAGATCCGTGTTGTAATTTGTTTTCTATGTGCAAAATGGTGACCTTGTACTGAAATTTGTCGTTAGTTGTATGACGCTCGTGGTCGCAATAAGATATCTCATTAGGCTATTGGAAAATAATGCATTTAATTCGACAATGAGCGTGCAAATATCGAAAACGATGACCGAGATTGGAGACAGTCAATTGCAACAACAAATGTCAATGTTGAACGCGTTGCGCATCTGATTGAGGCAAACGGACGAGTTACTGTGGACGAAATCGCATGAAGACGTGCACCATATCATCACTGATCGTCTTGCACTCCAAAAAAGAATGGTTATCGCAAGTTCGACAGAATTTTTTCAACGAAAAGCTAGAAAATCTGACGCCATGATACACACGGATACTTCAACATTTTTGACTCGAGCGAACCAAACTTTTCGACCGGCCCTCGTAGATTTGCTTTCGTTTCGCCAACGGTATCCTCTCTTCCTCGAAAGGCGATGAGTGCAATATTACGAGCGTAGTTTTTACGGGGGTTAAAGGAGCATCGACTCGTGACGAGAATTGCAGGAGGAGGAGGAGTAGATGGGGGGTGGGGGGGGGGCAGAGAGAAAGACGACGAGGAGGGGTGAGGGCAGCCAGAGTCGAAATAATATGCGGAGCAATAAGAGAATGATGGTGGTGGGCCGTGTCTGTATGTGCGGCGAAGTAAGGAATGCATAATGGGCCAACGTGAACGTTGGTGTCGGCGCGAAAAAGGGGATACATTTGGCGTGCGCCGACAATACCGAACTCCCCGGCATTCCTGCGGTTCGACAATAAGCATTGTGCGAGCCGTCTTCGCGTTACGGGCCCGGCTACGTGGAGTTTGACTTTATTTCTCGAGTTCTCCTTTGCCGCTTGGCGAGGATATCATTGTTAGAAGGAACAGAACGAAGAGTCCAACGAAAGCGTTACATCCGCTCATCTACCATTCAATAGAACTATTCCCTCCTCTTTTTGCTCCTAGGCGTGTTCACCGTGCGTGCGAGTTTGTGTAGAGACCGAGGCAAGGATCTCTCTCCCCCGTGGGCCTAAGTCGCCAAGAATCTATTAGATTTGTCATAGCCCTGCGGCACGCTGAATGGCCTACGGTCGGATGATCTCTTTTACGTTCGCCTCAGCTCTTTCTACTCCCACTACAACACTCTGTATAGCCCCCTTTCTCTCTCTCTCTCTTTCTCTCTCTCTCTCTCTCTCTCTCTCTCTCTCTCTCTCTCTCTCTCTCTCGACCTCCTTTTTCTGTTGTCAAGCGTACCTGCGAAAACGCAAGATGCGCCGTCAGAATTCGATCGTAAAGCCCCGACACCACAAAGCCCGTCACAATGATTCCTCGAAGTAATTGAGTTTCTTCTTGTTTCAGTGTGCGTGTGGTCCCGCGCAAATGATTAACGCCCTAGCCTCTACCCCTCCCCGTCTCCCGCCGCGATCTATTCCATTTCTGCGCCTCCGGGGCGACAGTAGAATAACCGCGATAGGGAATTGAAATAAATCATTTCGTGGCCTTTGTGCCCGCTCAGGATGGCGGCGCTGTCCTTTTCTTCGAGGATCTTTGGACGAGATCTTTGCTCGGGAGATCAGAATCTTGTGTAGTTGAAGGTCCTGACCTGTGAAGGCTCAATATTTCGCCTGCAAACGGTGGTATTTGGATTTTCAATGAAGCCGTCGAGTCTTTGTGAATCAAAGATTGCTTCTGATCCTCCAGTGGCTGTATACGAGGGATTTTTTTCTGATTCTCTTAGCAGTCGGATATAAAGAAAACGTGTCTATTCGTTGAGACTACAATCTTAGCCAATCGCTTCTTCCATATTAATTAACACGTTCGCGGCCAGCGTTATATATGCATGTACGACGATCACGATTTTGTATATCACGTGTGACAATCACAATTATAGAGGAGAGTAGCCTGATTTGGACCGACACCTCGGTTGAACCACCATATATTTTGAGAAAGAAAAATTCATCGAGAGTTAATAATGATATTAATTGATTAGTACTTATGCTTTGAATCTGATTTAGCTATATTTTTTTTAAGAAGAAAAATACTTACAGCATTACTAGTGTTTCACAAATTAGGTCTAATCTAGGCGTTGGTCTAGGCTACTCTCCCCTATATATCACCTGAAGAAAATCAAATTAATTTCGGAGAACTTGTAACTTTTCTATGACAATATCTTTTTTCATATTTTACAAGAGGTTAACAAAATATTGTAACTATGAACGCTATTGCTGAAATGAATGCCGGTAACGAACGTCTCTGTAATGCATGTGATTAACACTGTATCTAGCGGAAGCCTATGAATAAGCTAATAGTTTTTCAGTAATTATGCTGTGCCAAAAGGAAGCTTAAAAATCCTTTACTTGTTGGTTCACGACTGAAGTTGCAATTGCTGGTAAATGAGTTATTAAAAAGTCCTTACCCATGGACTATAGACTTAAAAAAATTATGGAATAATCGCAATTCTTGACTGGAAATTATATAGATATGTAGTAATGAATCAATCAAAAGAGTTTTAAGCAAATTTATATTTTTTATGGTTTTTATTTACCAAAGTAAAATAAATTTTTGTCAATAGGTAACAAACGGATAAAGTCAATAAGAATAAATGTAAAAGCAGTTCACCTAGTTTGCAATTGTCGGAGTTCTCATGTTCTGAACATTTGAAAACCTTCTACGAGTATAAAATACGTTACTTTAATTTAATTAATCTAAATGTAAGTGCGACAGTAAATTGTTTTGTTCATTTACACAATAAGAAATGAATGCACGAAACAGTGTTTAATCATATATTTGACTATACTATACTATATCTTATCCCGCCGCAGTGGGGATAGTTCTGGGGCTTTTATCGGCTAGGCATTTGGGACATATATAGATTAAACACTGTATTTACCATACATTTACCACCATAGAATTACAAGTGTAATTAATTTAAAGTGATCGCAATTATTTTCTTATTGTAACTACACGAAACTTTATGTTTTATAGCAAGCTGAAGAGCGTAAAATATAATAAAAGTTCTTTATGTTTCATCTACGGACTGAATAAATTGTATAGTAAGAAAAACTGATTTTCATTATTGTTATCTAGTTTTGTATATTGCATTAACATACTTCTTGTGATTATTGTTCAGAAGACTCAAATTTTACGGAGAAGTCTAATATCGATCCAGTGATAGAATCAATGAACCCGCGGATCGACAGCAGCCAGCAAATATTAATCCTGCATTAATTCTTATTCACTTTCACCGAGAACTCGACGGACGAGCAGCCAGTTCGTCAGGATTTCATTGAACGGTAACCGGGACGTATAAAACGCTACTTATATTCACCGTATTTTATGCACCATGTGGAAACGCTTCGATCGAATGCTTCGGTTAGATTAGCGTCGTTACGAAAGATGGTAATTTTCATGGTTCTACCGCATCTTACAACACTATTTTCCAAGTTGCGTCGATTTTCCATGATGTCGTTAAAAAATGGTAATTACCATTATACTGAATACTGCAAACATCATTCTGAAATGATAGCCAGCAATATCACAGTACCTTAATTCGTTTTCAAGTACACGCTTACACATTTCATCTACTTCCTGTCTTTGAAGTCTAGACATTAAAAGGTAATGAATAAGACTTAAAGATACTCGGTTCACGTATCTTTATTAGTAACTTAAATGCAAATATCTAATTTTTCTTAACTCTTTCATACAGATTTTAATTACTACTTGTCCGTATCGTAAACATTGTGTGTGTATTTTAAAATAGCAATTGCTTCTTCAAACTGTGATATAGTAAATGCTTTTACTGTTCTCACAGGCCTATTCCAAATTCTCGGCGGCATTGATCTTAACGAGTGTATCAAGTGATATAAATACACGACGCGAAATGGAACGGGGGTGAGACTAAGGATACGGTTATACTACTGAACAAATAGTACAGCCAAACTATCCGAACCTTGTTTACATTGTAGTCGCAAACTGAAATCGTTAACGACCATAATTCTGTTCTACAGAAACTCTGAAGTCGGCTAGTGCCATTTCAACGAGAAATATTGCACGATAAACCGATCGTGTGTTGCAGGTAATATTTAGATTGCGTTGCTTCTGCTGTAGTAAGTAATTGCTCAAAGACCTGTTACGAATTTAGTTTTGCGAGGTTATTACACAAAAGCAATACCATTTTAATAGAACACTTTTATACACAAAATTTGTATTCATAGAGTCCAGGTACAGGTGACATTTTAAATGGCCATATATCAAACATAGAAATGAATTTCCAGTGATTCTAATTTGAGCACATTTAAAATTGCGCTGTGAATCATTTTCTTCAAGTACAGTATTTACTAAATATATGTCTCAAATATCTAGCCGATAAAAGTCCCAGAACTATCCCCACTGCCACGGGGTATACCCTGTGAGGGGCCGCAAAGCATGTCCGAGCTTGGCTGTCCTTTTTTACGTTCGGCAGTGTATCAAAGAATAGTATCTTCTATATGTTGTTATACTACATGTTGTTATACTACTACATACAGTCGGTCACGAAAATATTCGGACACCACTATACTTTTCACTATTACAGTCCGTACTTTAGAAAATTATGCAATAAGAACAAAAAGAGGTTTCACGTATGTTACTATGCAGTGTGTAGTTAACAAAAACATAAGAGATATTTATTTACCATAAGTGATTACATACATAATAAAAGAAAAATGGAAAGTACGCTGATTTTCATGTCACGAAAATATTCGGACACTATCATCACTGTGTTTCACAGTCGGCTGCAAATGTCTCGGATTTAATTCTTCTTTCGATTTCCGCCATACTCTAATTCTTCCATTGCTTTCATAAATATTAAATTTGGACTCGCCCGCGAAAATTACGTCTTCCCACCACTGACTTTCCTTTGAAGTATAGTTTTTTGCAAAATTCAGTTTCTTCATCCTGTTGTTCGCGTTAATATACGGCTTTTTTCGAGCTATTCTTCCATTATAGCCCTCTGATCGTTACACCCTTCTTATGTTTTCCGGATGCACTGATATTCCACGGTCATTATTTAATTCAGCTGCTAACTTTGGAGCACTTATCCGAGGATCACATTTGATTCTCCTAATTACGGAGCGTTTATCACGAGTATTGAGGATCGGTTTGCGTCCGCCTTGAGGGATAGATTCAATTCTACCTTCGTTCTTGTAACGTCGCACAATATCCCATATCGTGCTCTTACTAATATTTAATAAATTTGTAATTCTGCGAATTGATTTCCCCTTTTCCCGATGAAAAATTACTAATTGTCGCATATCAAACGACGTGTTCTTACTTTTCCGATCCATTTCGCTCAAATTTTGAGCAAGACTGACAAATATTCGATCTCTAACATACTCTGTACATAATATGAATGATATGTTTACAAACATTGTTTCAGTCAGTTCCTGGAACCTGGAAACTTGAGAAGTATAGCAAGTGTCCGAATATTTTCGTGACATGAAAATGAGCGTACTTTCCATTTTTCTTTTATTATTTATATAATCACTTATCGTAAATAAATATCTCTTATGTTTTTGTTAACTATACACTGCATAGTAACATACGTAAAACCTCTTTTTGTTCTTGTTGCATTTTCTGAAGTACGGACTATAATAGTCAAAACTATAGTGGTGACTATATATTCCAATGGACTGCAACCGGCCGAGGAGTTCGGTTACATTAAGATTTCAATGACCACGAAAATAATTGTTTTCGTGGAAAAAAGTATCACAGGGACAATTATTTTCTTGATCATAAATATTTATGTAATCTGAATTCGTGCTAACGGCAACATCTTCTGCAACAGTGCCGCGAATCGCAGATCGGTCGACGGAGATACGGCAAATTGATCGTGCCGTTGCTGCCGGAGAGTAATAAACAGTCTGTTTAGCAATATTCGCGTGTCGACGCGTATTACAAGACACCTTTAACCATAAATTTCTCCGCGGTGTCGCTTGACGACTGCGGTTAAGAAAAAACTTAAATGAGCATGAATTAATGTACTCGTCGACGGAACAAGGCTATGCGTCTTAACGGAAACCACTATGCTGACAAAGTGTTCGAAAGAACACTAATCGCTCAACCGTTTTCTCGAAACATATGTGCTTCTTCGGAATTTTTTCTTGTCAATGATTGCAGGTTGGTTTTCAAACCAACGGTGGCCACTTTTATCACTTTACATGGGTACAAGTATGCACACCTAAAGTACAAGAAATGCTGTGCTTCGTCAACAAGATTAAGCACATGTTTAGAATTTTTTGTTGTTTTTGTACGCTTCCCAGCACGTGTTTTGTAGCGTATGAGATACTGCATATATTTTACGATGAGCACATTCTTTATGCGTGACGAACAGTTATAGATAAATTAAAGGTGCAAAAAAAAATTAATTGGATGTTCGATGTTCCTTTGCTAGAGGTTTTAGTTGTAGTATGTTAAGATCCATTGGAGAAAAGCCTTTTAAACTAGACTTTTGCATAATAGAAAATCCAAAAATTGTTAAGTTATAGAATGAAGTTTTCTATTGCGATGTTATTATAGATAATCTATAATCACAATTTACTAGACTTTTATGCATTTATAAGAAGAATGTGTACATAGGTGCAATTTGAAAAAATAGAAGAATTTAAGGACATCAGCGTATTATTTACAGCTTGTTGAAGTTATTAAAGAAAGAACCATCCTTATTTTGTATAAAGAATCGCAGTCTATTTATTACTACATTGCAATAAACATTCGGTTATTCTATGAACATTAGAACGAGGGAGAAATTTATTTGACTTACTAGAACATTTTTTCAAATAGAAATATAAAAAAAATACTCTAAATTTTAGTTAAGTTAATATACATACATTTTTCAGTATTTTATAAATTTTTACACATCATAAATTATCTTTTTGGTTCTCAATATTACTAAGAGTTTGAAGTATGTATACTGATTTATTAGTTTCCCTATATGATATTAATACACTTTTATTTGTTTCCATCCTTTCCTATAAATTTTTATTTATCTTAACCTTTAAGTGGACGTTCAAAATCTACTTTAAAAAAGCAAGGATTCAATTAAATTATGGTTAATATTGTATATTTATATTTAATATTCATCTTCATCGAAATGGTAAATATTTACAGCTGCGTATTAAGTAATTATTAACATAAACTTGAGTGGGATCGCATCGGCCTTAATAGTTCACTTAAAGGTTAAACGAATTGGTATTCCAAACAGAGATATTCGGCATTGTAATTACATCCAAAACACGGGTCTACCCAAGGACATATATCGACTAAGAGATACTATTCTTTGATCCACGCCGAATGTAGAAAAAGACAGCGAAGCTCTAGAGGTTTCGGTTCATAGTTCCTCACGGGTAGTGTTCCTTCTCGAGAATTTCTCGAGAAATTTTATAATTGATTATCTCTCATTTCTCGAGAAATTTCAGTATTTCTCGAGAAATTGAAATCTAGGAAAATTCTTATCAATCTCATTTATTTTATAACATATAAATTCTTAAATTCTTATTTAAAGCTTTAGAAAAACTGAATACTGAATTGAGTAATGAGTTTCTTGTTGTTATTAAAAAAGAAATATCTAAAAGAAGAGACAAGATTGTTGTATCCCTTGTAAAATATCTGCATAATCCAGAATCTCTGCAAAAAGATTCAGCGGATACATTTTTTTTATTTAACATCTAAGGCAGATATGTATAAAATGGCAAAACAAATTCTAAGCAGACTTTTTGGAAAATATGACAATGATTCTTATGAAAACAGTGAAAAACTTTCAGATTCTCAGAATGAGAAACTATCACTGGAAAAACAGTTAGAATTAGAAATTGCAGATAACCTTCAAGAATTTAGTGTCAAGAGTTTAGCGGCAGAAGAATATAAATTCCGGACTCTAACAAAGAAATTCCAAATTTTTGAGTCCACTGAAAAAAGGACACCCAATCTTCAGCAACTTTTGGATGTTCTGTATACGATAAAGCCAACA
>CM052115.1:791103-804125 GCA_028454245.1 Halictus quadricinctus | reverse complement strand
TATATGGATTTCAAACCATGCCGGCCCCCTTAAAGATACTGTAACGGTCGGCCGAGGTTCTGGCAATCGTCACTTAAATGACCGGGCCCTCAACCCGACCTCCCATGGTACGCACTTGAGAAGGATGGAATTTCCGCGTCCGAAAATTTCATGTTCCCACGCACCATGGTCGCTACATATTATACGCATATTTTAGGAAAAGTCGTGAAGTTTAAAGGCGATTCAATATACATTGTATATAGGAAATTCTAATCGAAATTTTAAAAACGGTCATTTGACCGGTCGCGGTAGGAATAGTGTTTTCTTAATACCTCTGGACAGTCGGACGATTCCGAGCTGCAAGACGGTAATAGGACAAGTGTTGTGTCTCTTTACTATAGTCCCGTTCAGCGAGCATCCGCCGATGCCTGCGAGCATAGCTGAGGTCAATGTGACATCAGAGAGAAAAATATTTTCATAGACTGAACTGAAGTCGTCATAAACTGGAGTCGCTTATGCCCGGGGAACCAAATTCTCTGCCCCACGGGCCATAGCTAAACGAGACTCCTTTGCTACCTCTTAGAGAGGCGATATTTTACTGAGGTAAACTATTGACCTCCTTACAACGTCCGAGACTTTTTAGGCGCGCGGGCCGCATGTCTCTACCACACACATACTGCCTAGTTTACTAACTATGGTAGTTGTAATGTTGGACAAGCCGATTCCTTCGTGGTAATTGCAGTGACAATCCTGCAGACATTGCACCCCTTCCTCAGCAAGAGATCAAACAGTTAGAGGTTTACCTCTGGTCCAGAAGTCCCTGTTTGGGGACGCTACCTTTTTGAGGTGTATTGTTTCTCTTCTTTCGTCGCCGTCGCTTTTCAGGCCGATTTCTCTTTCTGGCCCCCTTGTTGAACCTCGTCGAGAGGATAGCAAGTAATCACATTAACTGATTATTGTGATTCGTGCTCCAATGCAAGTGATATTGCAATTGTTATTAGCGCTTAGCTATTTGTTGGAAAATGTGAACAGTGATCGTGAATGTGGAAAAATTACACGGCATCTGTGTGAAATAAACATACGATTAATTTATCGATAAGAAAGTGAAAGTGAAAGTCAGGATCGTTGACTTGACCGCACATCCTTTACGTTGTTGTATATCTACTATCCACCACCAGATGTGCAGTTCGTTGACCTGACTTCGTGTACCTTGAACTTCCCTGATAGATGCAAATTGTTTTCGCATATTTATTACTAGATTTTTACAATATTCTTGAGATTTTCATTTCTATTGTTTCTCTACTCGGTCCCATAATTGTTTAAGCCTGGGCTTTGGGCTGGTCAATTAAAAATTTTAAATAGTTGAGAATTTATCCTTACACTATTTTCGTATGTTTCGGATCCCAATTCTGTTGAAAACCAATATCATTATCTTCGTCTGTCATATTTTCAATTGTTTCTGTCAATTACATTCATGATATTTCTTTGTACGACCACTGGTTAATTTATCTTTTAACACGACACAGTGATCTAACGATATATCACGTAAATTACCATCAAACTTTACAGTCTCTTTCACATGTCATTTTTATAATTTTCTTTCTCGTCGTAACCAACATCAACATCGTCTAAATCTATTAATTTTCGATTCATTCGACCATATAACTTTTTGAATTCTTAATGATACAATTTTTTATTTATTTTCAAATGCTCAACGTGTTTTTATGTTTTCGGATTTAATAGATCAGATTTCTTCTTCTCTTACATTGTTCTAACGTTCATGTCACAAATACCGCTCTCTACGGTCCGTCTACTCTACATCTTGCATAAAAATCGTCTTTTAATGGTTTTCCTGCCATTGAGGCTGATTTTGCCTCCGCTTTTGGAATATGTACTCATCTTTATGAGTGATCGTTTCAAACTTATTACTTATTACTTATCGCATGCTCGATGTCTTTCACAAATTGTAAGGTCGGCAGAAATTCTCTCCAATATTTTTTCTACTGAAGAAATACAATCTGTAATCAATGATGACAGCAACGAAGATTGATGCAGCAGAGGGGTAGGAACTCTCCCATGAAAATACATGCATATTCGTTCGAATTTGGTACTTGTACGGGCATAGCAAAGGTAAAAAACAGCGGTTTTTAATTTTTTTAACTATGTGCCCCCACTTTGAAAAATCTGAAAAAATTATATATTAACAACCATAACGAGATGCTAAAACTGTAAAAATATAAACCTGGAATCTCATAAGTTTTACAAGAAATCGACATTTCAAAATTTTTTTAATTTTTTAAAATTCGGTTTCGAAGCTAAAAATGCTGAAAAATTCATAGATGTACATTCTAATATCTGAAATATGCCTGATTTTTTCAGAACTTTCAATTGAAAAGGATAAATGAAATTACGGAAAAACCTGATTTACTTTGTCACCCCATTATTACCCCCGATGTCGACATATGGGGTCGAAAATTGGCACAAAGTATTTTCTTTGTATAAGCTACCGAATGGCTTACTGCAAATTCAATTTGGTTTGGGGGCACTTTTAACCTGCTTATCCGGTTACACACTTTATGTTAATTTCTAAACGATGAAAGTGTCATGCCAACAATATTTGCACTTATTCTGCTATAACTCAAACTACAGTGTGTTCCACGAACTTTGTCCACCTAAAATATCTTCGTTATTTGAAACAATACGGGAAAATGTTTCAAACAACAGTTATCTGATTCAAAGCAGTTAATAACAATATAATACAATAATAGCAGTGTTTTGACAAGTAGACTTGTAAAAAAGATATGAAGGTCACATTCATTTTTAAATGGAATGACTTAGTTTTGAGTGCTTAATTTCGATAGAATGGGAAATTCTGAAAAAAAATACTACAGTACATTTGTCCGAAACTTTACTGTTCCTGAGATAATTTGACTTTATTCGTCCTACTACTTTCCTTATGAAATTATACTGAACGATGTAAATATGTAGTAGAGGCCTGAGCAACTACAGTATTTACTCGATATATGTCCCAAATATCTAGCAGATAAAAGTCCCAGAACTAGCCCCACTGCCGCGAGGTATACAACAAAACTCGAGTGGCCTCGGTCGCCGAGGAGTGTAAACATAATACGGATCGGGTATATCGGTGTGAGACTAGGAGACCACTAATAATTCAATTACAAGACTTCTTTATTTTTCATTATTTTTTTATGGAACTTTCACCATCACATTCGTGGTATGTTTCTAATGAAAATGACACCAAATATGATATAATTCTGAAATTTACGATGAAAGTTTCAGACGCAAAGAAGGACAGCCTATGAGAAAGAAAGAGACGCGGAGAGTCGAAGCGTTCTGGAAAGATGAAAAACTGGCGTGAGCTCAGGCCTTTAAATCAAAACTTAAATTTTTTAGTATTAATTATTTTTTTATGAGACTTTCACCAATATATTTGTGGAACTTTTCTGATTAAAATGATACCAAACACGATATTATTTGGATCATATTTACACTAATTGTCCGTTAACATAATTGTAAAGGGAAGTAACTTTCATCGTTCATTACACAAGTAAATATCATCGGAATTATATCATATTTGATATGATTTTGATTATAAAAATGTCACGAATATGTTGGTGAAAGTTTCATAAAAAAATAATGAAAAATAAAGAAATTTTGTTATTGGATTAGTAGCTGTGTCGTACCGATACACCCGACCCGTATTATGTTTACACTCCTCGGCGAATAGTATCTACTAGCCGATATATGACCCTGAGTAGACCCGTGTTGTGGACATATTTCGACAAAACAGTGTACTATATCGAAAAGTCTCAATCTCCAGCAAATCATGGTAAACATCGTATATACAACGGTCGCCGTATATAAGAAATGAAAAAAAATTAATTTATATCAGTAAAATATAACTTCATGTAATTATACGTTTCGATGTAGCGAGAAGCTTTATTATGAAAACTGATGTGATGTAAATTATTTCTTGACTGTTGGAATGAAGTTCAAAAATTGGTAAGAGTACCGGGAGAGTGGTATATGTATTCGGTTAAAAATAATTATGCGTTAAGGGGTTAATGTACGACTCAATTACCTGTCACAATACGCGCAATTCGCCTGTTTCGCAACGATACGATTCCGTTGAAAATCAACTTCGCCAATTACAGCCGATTTACGGTCCGACAAGAATAACCGAGGCTGAGACGGCCACGATCTAGGCACGCAAGAAATTTTGGCGCACCTGGTAGGCAATACTGTATGTACAGGGTTAGTACGACAGAAATATACAGTTTCAATGTTTTGTGAAAAAGAGGACCGACGAAAATATTCAAATCTAGCTTGAACCGATCTCTGAAAACCCCATAGAAATTTGCTTATAGCTGATGTTTTGTTCTAATTGTAAGTATTTAACATCTTATGTATGCATTGTTGTCTTATGTATGAATTGTCTATTTACGTTTAGAAATTAATTTTTGATGCGACCTATTTGAACAAACCGAATTTTATCCGAATTTGTAGTTTGTACAGTTAAATTAGTTAAACGAATAAGTACTGCTGTAATTGTCAACTTTTCTGTTTTGGTTTCACTAGCGCACATAGGTTTATTACATGGTTTTCTCAACATGCTTTATTTACTTCTATAAAATTTTTAACACGTGTCATTTATTTGTGCACAATTTTAACAGTTTTTCCACCGTGTAAAAAAAAAAGACCTACGTGTAAGTTTTGGTTTGATCTTGTGGGTTCCTTTTAATGGCGGCGATATCTTCCTAGTTGCAATTGTTTAAAATTTCTCATACTAATCGTAGTTGGTCTATTTGATGATAACTTTCCGAAGCAAGTCAGAAACTTTGATTGCCCAGCAATAATCCCTAATGCATAATCGAAGTGTATGAAACATTGTTTGCTGTGAACGTTATTTTAAATTTCCGGTCGTATGACGCAGCGACAGTAGTAAAACTTCAAGAGTATCCGTGGGAACTAGTTCAGGATGTGCTTCGATATCTTTAAGAGCCTCTTTTTTTACAAGACACGTTTGAGACACGTTTCTTTAATAATAACTCTGTACTGTCAGTGAAGGTTTCTTAAGGAGCATCGTTGAAGAATTTGCGCAATGCAACCGGACGCTAGCAACTTAAAATAACCTGTTACATACTAGCAACCGCTTCTAATGTACAAACAGCAAAAAGTTCGTCTAAGAAAAAAATGTCGATGGCGCCTGATATGCGTCAAGAGTATTAGCGTGCTAAACTTTAAAGAACAGCGACGTTCGTATTAAGGTAGATTTACACTACCAGCACAGACACGGAAAAGTTCCGCTCAGCATCGATCAGACAAATATTCTTTAATGTTTAATTTAAATATAGGTGTTTATACTATCCGATCGTGTCAACACAGACGCGTAACGAGAACTAAACAAAAGAAATATTATTAAAGTATTATTATACTGCACGGAACCGTTTCGTGTCTCTGTGCGGATAGTAAGCGGCCTTTACACATGCGTAGTCAATGTAGTAAATGATGCTGTACAATAATATGAGACATAAAAACTTCATCGCGTCAAAGACAATTTTTTTAGGGATTACGTACAGATAGCTTTAAATTCCAGTTATACTTATTATTAGACTGCGAATTTATATGCAAAATAAAAATTGTTTGCATTAATTACACGACACGGGAGCTGTATACAGTCTTTGCTCGATATCTGTCTCAAATATCTAGCCGATAAAAGTCACAGAACTATCCCCACTGCCGCGGGGTATACCCTGTGAGGGGCCCCAAAGCACGACCACTCGAGCTTCGCTGTCCTTTTCTACGTTTGGCAGTGTATAAAAAAGAATAGTAATCTTTCAGCCGATAATTGTTCCTGGCCAGACCCGTATTCTGGACCTATATCGTATTTTAAATTTTTTTCAATGTTTTTACTGTTTTGCATTTGATCTCTATCCATGTTTGTCATAATAAATGCATAAAATCCGCAGTTTACTTATTATACATGTACAATGTATACCAATTTATTAAATAGATAGAAACTGAACGAAATAAAGAGGCATGAAAATAATCCTGATTGCATGATGAAAAATGGCGGGGTCAACATATGTGATCATTGAACTGTAACAATCATGTGTGCAGTACAAGAAGAATATAATATTTTCATATTGTGTCAGTAGCAGAAAATTCACTGCGCATTAGCACGTTAGAATCACGGACGAGATTCATTTCAGCTATACATACATGCATCCACAATATAATAGCCATTAGAGAATACAGTGTTTACTCTATAGATGTCCCAAATGCCTTGCCGCTAAAAGTCCCAGAACTATACCCACTGCCGCGGGGTGTGCCCCGTGAGGGACCATGAACCGACACATCTAGATTAGAATTTTTCTAATCTCTTTTCCTCAGAACAAAAACGTCCCAACCGACCTCTTCATTTATAGTAGGGTTGACTACGCTCCAGCTGGACGCAGCCGGGAGCTCGGGGTGTGAGCTGACCCCGGTCCTCGGTGGGGAGCATAGCTCTCCCTGTTTTTGGTCGACACCCCCCCGGGATAAGTCTCAGTGTGGGGGGGGGGGGGTCGGTCCGCCCCTCCCCTATAAGGGGATCGTGGGGGGTTGGGTAGGAAGGGTCGGGGCGTGCCGGTTCGCACCTCCGACGGCCCTTCCTTCCAGTGTGGGCGTCTTCTTGCCTCGTCCGGAGCTGGTTCCTTCGGGACACCGGCTCTGAGCGGGGCACGAAGGCACCGGGAGCTGTGGGTGGACCGAGCTGGGGCTTGGGAAGCCCAATCCGAAGGCTCCAGGGATGGGGATACCGGGCGGGTCCCTCCGCCCGGGGTCTTATACACTAGGCAATGGGGGAGGCTAACCCCCTCCCTCGGGTATCGTGTTAGCTGGGATGTGATCTGTTGAGTACACGCGTGATCCAGGCACCTCCCCTTTAGCTTAGGTGGGCGTGGGTTTTTAGTGGGTAGTCTCTGGAGATAATCCCCAGGGATAGTCCCACATAAATGTGGGAAAAGCATTTTCACAGGGAAAAAAAGCTGGACGCAGCCAATACGAAGCATTATTCAGTAACACTACCGTATGATTTCCTAATATGGAAATTCTGAGAACATTCCCTTCTGCAATAAGATAGTGTTTCGTTTAGTCCTTTGAACTAAAGATCCAGCTGCAAACCTTCAACACACTGGAAACGACAACTGCGAGTATGCGACCCTAGATTAAAACAGACACCCCCTCTCATTTTTAGGGTATATAAACTTGTTCATTTTCATCCTCTTCGGTTAGTAATTGTGCAGTAACATGCAGAGTCACGTCGAGTCGCGTCCGTAAGAGTCAGTTCTAGTGAGATCGGGTTAACTTAGAACCTTTGAATCAAGTTAACTTAGAATATTTAATTATGTATTATTTAATTAAAATGTATTAACTTAATACATTTATTGTAGACTTATATTCAATCCAATCGCGACACCAACACTTGTAACACACATTCAAATCAGAATGTATTCGTGTTGTTTGGTAAATCGTATTATCTATAAACCCTTAATTACTGTCCAGTATCCTAATCTAATAATTGAACGTTCCCACAGGATACAATCTTATCGCTTGGAATGTATCAATTAAATTATACTAGTTACGAGGCCTATTAACTACTAACAACAGAGATTTTCTCCAACCTAGTGGCTCCCCAATTTCGCATTGGGTTCGTCCACGAAAACTATACCATCCTAGCGGCTCCCTGATTTCGCATCAGATTCGTCCGCGCTGTTATACAACCTCCTAGCAGCTCCCCGGTTTCGCACCGAGTTCGTTTGTGCGTCTCTCCCAGTGACTCCCCAATTTCGCATCGAGTTCGTTTACGTTTGACTCCATTCCTACAGGCTTCCTGACTTCACGTTAGGTTCGTCTTCTACGTCTATAATCCTAGTGGCTCCCTGATTTCGCATCAGGTTCGTCTGCGTACCTAACTAACAATTTGAAATCATATTCCTGAAGTAATAACCCTTCGCCGGCCTCTCGCTCTCGACACAGAAGTTCTAATCAGTAAAACTGTTAGGTCAGTTTTTCAATTCAATAGTTCTCTCGGAACCGCAAAGATAATATTCGTAACATTGCCGATACTTCATAACTGTGATCCATCGTACGAAAAAAGATGGCGGAAGTGATATACGGTTGTTTCCACCCTGCTCCTATTACTTCAAACTTGCAACACAGAATTAGAGTGGACAGTTATTAATAACACTTATTACAACTTCGGCTGTCTTCTTTCGCATAATCGAATGATTTAAGAGTTCCATTCGATCTCTGCTTATTTACTGTATATTCGGAACAGTATGTTATCCATCGGCCACGACATCGACGTGTCTCTTGACTCGTTACTGGCTAGCTGTGCGGATCGGTGTCCGTCATCGGAGCGAGATAGCAGAACAGAGCCCGCATCAGAGTTTTGCAAATCTGGTCACATCAAATCTGTGTCACGCTGCGTAAACATACTACAATAATAATACACTATAAATACGCAGAGCAGCGAGAGGCAGAAACGCGAGGGGCGAGGAAGGGAGAAGGCATGCAGGCGCCGGCGCCGCCAGACGGGCACATTACACGCGCCAAGGAAGTATTAACCGTCCCACGTATTCAACATGTACAAGTTCCCTCCTTCTTTTTCTTCGCCGTTTCTCAGGCCGTCGTCGCGTCTCGCTCCGTCCCACGCGGTTTTCCGTTCTACCGCTTCGTTCGGTTCTCTCGTTCCTGCCCACCTTATCCTTCGGTCTCTTGTTTCTTTTCGTCCTCCCCATCGCGTCGGCGACGCGACGCGACGCGACGAGCCGTTTACCTTTTACTCTCTTCTTTCGATTTCTAGCCATCTCCGTCCTCGTTCCTTTCACGAGGCTCACCCTTCGCCCTTCCTTGTTCCACCCATCGGATTCGTTTCGGGCGATTTTAGACCCGCAATAAGAATTCTTCAAATGGTGCGACCATGTTCGAACGAAGTATTGCATGGGGAACATCAAAGTCGACGGGTGAAATACACTCTAACGTTAAGTTCTAGGCGTTACGCCCTGTTTAAAATAATTAACGAACGATCTTTTTCATCATTTTTATGATGCTGATTATCTATTTCACACTGGAACTCTGGCGTTGCCGTTAAAATCGCCGGGTTTAGATTTTCTACTCAACTCTAGATAAGTGAGCTATCATTATTGGAAAGAACGATGCCATTTAAACAAATGAACATAATAGTACTCTTTTTATCTAGCGATTAAAATATTTTAACCTATAAAGAAATATAGGATACAAGAAATGGGAAAATTATATTTGATATTGCATTTATTTAAATGATCCAAGTTAAGGTAGGCAGCGGAGTAGCAGACTATTGCCACGGGAGGCACCAACATTTTTTAACAAAAAATTAATTGCAGTTTTCAGTTTTATTTTTGTAATAAAGTTTTTATTACTTAAAACTTGTCTATATTATCATATCGGTATAAAAAAAAAAATAAAAAGTGGGCAGGCGCGAAAACAAATTTTTTTTCGGGGAGTCATAGTAGCATAAAGGTTGGAAATCGCTGTGTTAAGGCGAATTTACACTTCTTCACTTTGTCTGTATGTACATCGGGAATGAATTATCCACAATAAATGTGATGGGTTCAACTCACTAGACTTTAAAATGGACAAAATGAACACCGTTTATTTGTTTGGACAGGTTCAAACGAAGCTCGGGTGTTATTGAAATGAGTTATTTGAAAAATAATCGTTAAGATCATATGTCATTGGAAATAATCATAGGTTAGTTTATTTGGACAGCCAAATAATTTTCTCAAGAATATCGTTATACTTATATCGGTATCTTATATCGGTATACTATAAGTATACGGGTATTCAAGATTATTTCATTATTTGAAATTTCAAATGAAATTCAAATAATTTTTCATTTCATTATTTCACTCTCCAAAATTCTATTTGACTTCTGTACCAAAGGACAATTTTCAAAACAAATGCAGCTAAACTTTACTCGTTAAACTACAAAACTTACCATATCTAATAATTAATTTAGTTACTTCAATAACTTCTTCTTGAGGCGAAAGTATTTATTATTTTATTTGTACAACGTAATTGATATAAATAATTATTCAAATAAAACATTATTTGAAAATAGTTCATTTGATTTAAACGTCAAATGAAAATTAATTTTTTATCTTATTTGTAAAATACAAATAGTTAAGTATTTAAATTAATTCATTATTTCAAATGATTATTTGTTATCTTATTTCGAATGAAATATACCCAAAGCTGGGTATATTAGACTTATCCCTAGATAGCGGATCTTTATACAAAGTCAAAATTTTCTACCTGAATTGCAACAATTCAATTTTTATTTCTTAATATGTGTAATAGGTTGAAAATAATATAACAATATTTTTAAATTCTTCTAACATTTTTACTTTTTAAATTACACCTACTCATTTTTGTCATAAATGCATAAAATCCGCTGTCTACTTATCACTTATCACTGTCGTTACAGTACTCCATTGTGGGCGGAGCATCCAGTCAATTCATCAAAAGTATGTTTTTAAGGTTTTCCAATATTGAGTAATAAAAACATGCTTTTTACGTAAAAAAGTAAAGGTCACCTTGACTTTTTAAAATGGTACTACATGTTTTGGACATCATAGGATTGTTGCTGACGTCGAGACGAATTTAACAGTACTGACAAACTTTTGTCTAAAACATTTTTTAATTTCACTATCGGAAATGCCTAAAAAATGGTGACATAACTTAACGGGGGGACCCTGTATATCGAGACATTGCTGTACAGTGTATTGTATCCATCGTTTTGAATCTTGCATTTTTGACGCAAAATTCATTATTGGCGATCTGGAATATGGTCGATTGCTAAGAATAAGTTTCGGAAAGGCCAAATTGGATCGTATATATTATACTATATGAAAATAAGTAAATGCTTCTAAGTATTAAGTATAAGTAAGAGTAAATACAAGATTAGCAAGAAAATTGAAATATCACCTAATATAATGGATTTTCGACATAAGATTAATAATTTCTTATGGGGAATAATGAATTACATCGGTTCGTGTATTAAAAACTATATGATTCCAATAAAAGCATTAAAAGTGGACCTTCATGAGCTCTCTACTCCTCCACAAAAAAAATTGTTAACATAGAATTGTGGCCCCCTCGAAACCATATAATTTTTGTTTGAAATATTTTTCGATATCATTAATCCTCCGCTGGCAATATGCTAACGCGGTCGACATTACGAGTTATTTATTTTCGGAACTAAATATTTCTTATCCTAGGCATAAAAAAGATCTGAAAGAATACTTATATAATTATTGAAGTCCTAATTTAATGCATAAGTGTTAGTTAAACGAAATGTTTAATGAGTTTTATAATACAAATAAAAATTCTAAGGAAGAAATTAAACAAAGAAATTTCCGTATGGCGGAGATATTCGAGTGGATCATTCGATATGAGTGCCATGTACAACCGAAGGTGTTACAGGTCTAACAAATTCGCTTTCGAGATTATTGTGCACTGTATGATAACGGTCACGACACCGCGGTCTACCTCTCGCCGTTCGTTCGTTAAAAGTCAAACTGACCGGATCGCGGGCGCCACGACGATGTAACTGGATCGGTTGAATGACCAATCTACTCGATCTCATCTTTTCGTCCCTCCGCCCTTCTTATTTCGTCCCATCTCTTCCTATCCCTGGCCGGCCTAGGGGCGACGCTCGTTAGACCAGAAATCGATCTGAATTTCTCAGTGGTGCGAAAGCTCTCTCTTTTTTTTAGAATGATGGAAATCCACCTTATGGATATCCCACCCCTTCGCTGGAGACGGGTATGGATTATCTTAGGCTCTTCCCTATGGGGCATACCAACTAAACCTGGCAACCGTTCCTAGGCTTTCCTGCGTGGTGGACCCAGGATGTCGTAATTGAACTCAACTGAGGGGCGTGAGGCCCCCCTCCATCATCCTAATAAGGCAACCGCATCGACGTGCCGACTGCGTTTCCCCCTCCCAAGGCCACCCGATGGGGGCGAGTCCAACTTGACCTCTCGGTGTCTCCGGAGATCCCGTCGTTCGCCCCCTTTTTTTATCGTGAAGGAAATGCATTACGCATCCCCCGAAACCCCTGAGAGGGGAACGGAGTTATGTGTGACTCCCCGATGGTGTGTGCAATGCTGGGTATACCCACTAAACCCCACAATGGCCTTCCTGAGCTAATTGGGAGGTGGCCATGTGATACTACTCCAGTAGGACCCCTTGGGGGTCACCCACACGGAGTCCCCCAACCCGAGAGACGCTTGGCTTGGCAACACAAGTCCCAGCTCGTGTCGCCCGCGGCCCCCGGAGAACCCCTCACTCGCCCGAGGGGTGGAAAAGCCTCGAGGGGGCCCACCCAGCCGAGGGAGGAAGTCTCCGCACGCGGTAAGGAGGTGCAAAGGCGAGTTCCGGCTCGACCAGTCCTCTCCCACCGCACCCAGCCCGTGACGCCCGGTACGGAGGGCGGCCGGCCAGTCGCATAGGCGTGACGGGGCGAGACGCTCTCCCGGCCACGCCCCTGCGGCCGACCCAAGGGAACGTCCCCTAGAGGCCACTCTCCTGGCGAAGAGGGGATCGGCCTCCCACTCCCTCTCCGCCGCCTCCTTCTGCGACATTATAGCCTCTCTAATTCTGATGACCATTATGGCTCCCCCTATTCAGCCTGCATAATGGATTCTGGCTTCTCCACCTCAATTGGAGGTAGCTACTCGGCCAGATGGACCGTAGTCTTAAGGCTCTCGCCTGTCTCCCCCCCCCCCCGGCAACACCGAGGCGAAAGGAGGGGTCCTTAGCCCTTACACAGCGGACATTTTAGGGGGCGAACACACTTCACCGCTCGGTAGCCCTCACACCCGCAACAGTAGCAGCGGCCTACCCGTGGCTGCTCGTTGTGGAGACACGTACTCCACAAGTGCCCACGTCTCGGGCATTGGAAACATTTGAGTGACCGCAGAGCCCCTGCAGCC
>CM052115.1:762817-787536 GCA_028454245.1 Halictus quadricinctus | reverse complement strand
CTAAAAACTGACGGAAGGAATTTTAAAACCAAATACAGAAAATAAAAAATATCACAAAATAAAAAGGTGTTCAACGAAACGCACAGCATAACGCACGAAAAGATACTAACGTAGACGGAAAAAATTGTCCACTTTCGTACCAATTGTATTTTATGATAGGTAGGTAGTCAACCGACTACCTGGGACGCAGGTAAAACAAAAATGTTCCGATTCTAAGGACATTTAATTTTTGCATTATTCCTCGCTAGAATTGTCGTTTCTCCTACTGGGTAGTCCCTTAAACCACCTATTCTTCTGGCACCGTGGTCTAGATTGGATTTATGTATTAGGTGATCGCCACAAAAGAACATTATTTCAGTTACATCACTGACAGAAATATGACTTCCATACAAAAATTGTTGCATTTTTTAATAGAATGACAGACATATTTCACTTTTAATATTGTATTTTGTATATTGAATCTAACCCAAAGCAAACCTTTTTTTGCGTGAGAAAATGCTTTTCGCATATCCCGGCCTTTAAATGAAAAATTTAACTTCTTTTTTATTAATTACTTTTTTATGAGACTTTCACCAATATATTTGTGGCATTGTTCTGATTAAAATGATATCAAACGCGATATAATTCGGATCACATGTACACTAATTTTCCATTAATGTAATTGGTATGAGAAGAATTCCATCGTTCATTACACAAGTAAATATCATCGGAATTATATCATATTTGGTTTCATTTTAATCAGAAGAACGCCACGAATATGTTGATACAAGTTTCATAAAAAAATAACGAAAAATAAAGAAGTTTTGTAATTGGATTAGTAATGGTCTTCTGGTCTCACACCGATATAACCGACAATGTTGTGGCCGCGACGGCTCTCGAGCTTCGGCCACTCACCGCGGTGGTGTGAGTTTTTCCACTGACTTGGAAACGTAAGGTTGATACTGTCATACAACAAGACTTCACTGTACTCCCCGAAGCACCCGTGGCCGGAAAGCACCTGCGTGTGGCGGAAGATCAACCTTCCCCGCCTTCTGCACCATGTATCACATATGGGCAGGAGGATCCGGACGGTCGGACGCGTGGGGGGGCCCAGCCCCCCCCCCCCCCCCACTCACTAAATACGTCCGCCTGGGCCTGGCGTATTCGAGCTTTGAACCCAAAGCAAACCCAAAAATTAACTTAACCCAAAAACTAACACAAACATAAAATCAATTTAAGAAATATCTTTTGCATGCAATTCATTAACTAAAGCCAAATAGTGGTAACATGCGTAGGCGTAGCCAGGGTAAGGCATGCGCTCCCTCTCCCCCTCCTAATATCTATGGAAAATTTTATTTTATTTTCAAATATCCGACCCCCCCCCCCCCCCCGTTATTCGAAAACTTCTAAGTTGTCGGCTCTAATTCGCCCCCTCCCCTCCTTCCCTAGGCAAAGTTCTGGCTACGCCCATGGTAACATGTATACACAAAAGTAGCGTAGCCCTAATTAACTAATCTTGCGTGAAAATGGCAAAGGGAACATCTGAATCTTGTGATATCAGACGATCCACCAAATGTTCCAATCTATAAATTGATTACCAAGTATGTACATATTTATAACTGTGCGTCTGTGTTTATTTTGTGCGTCCTGTGTCTCTTTATGAAAATATTTTTTTTTAACTACCCCAGACGGTAGGTTAGTTATCCAGGGTTAGAATAACCGCTGACAAACTTGTAACTTTTGTGTAAATGGATTAAACAACTTCAGCTTTTTGCCAAGCTAGATATATTAGTTTACCCAGAAAAATGCGCTTAGTCTGAATTACGAAAAAAAACAATAAAAGTTGCTTTTCACACCTTTTTCATTTGTACTCGTAATAAAAATTTCAAAAATGTGTTTTGTAAATTCATATAAGTTATGTATATTTATATACGAAAATTTGATAAAAATTGATTAACTGGTTTTTGAGTTATAAATGATTAAATATGGCGAAAAACTGTGATTTTCTTAATTTTTAATCGTCTGTAACTTATAAACCAATTGACCAATTTCGATGAAATTTTCAACACATACATAACATATATGGGTCTACAAAATACATCTTTTAAATTTTCGTTACAAGCCCAAATAAAAAAGTTGTAAAAAGTCACTTCTACTATTCTTTTCGTAATTCAAACTAAACGCAATTTTTCTAAAATTTTTACTATGTACATATCATCTAATAAATTAATACATATATCTAGCTTGGCAAAAAAAAATGAAGTCGTTTGGTCCATTTCTAAAACAGCTATTCTGATTTAAAGTATGTCATCAATTATGAGAGTGACTGTAGCCTATGGCATATAGTCAGGATTACTTTGGTTACGTCAAGAGAGGCAACAGCCGAAAATGTCTACTATTTTGATACATCGCATTGCTTTGTCCTACTGACTGGCTCAGTAGCCGTCGCCGCTCGTAAGGCCTATTAGTGCGCATTACTGTGCGAACAATTATCATTTCGCGGAGGATGTTGCGGCTACTTCGGCGTCCAGAAGCAACGGAACGTTGAGGTTGCTATTTGTTATTCGGCGATCAACGGCTTTACGTGGAGGTTGTGAGAAGACGGCGCGCGCGATTCTGAAAGGTCGCGATGACGAGTACCCAACGGTTCGTTATTGCCAGCGAGGAGATGCCTGGCGCCGTCTGCGAGGCATATCTATCACAAACAGCTTCGTCTGACATTCAATACGTGATCGTTACTCTCTCTCTCTCGCAGGTTGTTAATAATTCTAAAAATACAGGGGGGCACCGGGTTTGCGTCGTTTCACAAGCCATACGTATCCGTATCGCGAAAGGCATACGAACGCACGGCAACTGTACAAACGTGATGGATAGGAAGTACGTTGAATAGATACGAGTCACGGAGTGGCCCACATCTGATTAATAGCACCATCTTTTTTTCGCAACTGTATTTCCTTAAAAAAGATAAAAAAAAAAGTAAAAATAAAAGTAGAACCTATTGTAACATCGTTTTATAAAGAAATATAACTGCTGTACAAATTCCCATGAAGATGATTCATTATATGTATGGATATAGACATCAAAATCAATATAGCACTAAATATTCAGTATCGAACTCCAACTAACTTACTCAGAAGGTCAATTAATTAAAAAAAAATTAAATTAATTAATTAATTATTTTTTAGTAAATAATTTGAATTAGAATATCACCCTTCTAAAATAATTTAGTAAACATCTACACATAACGACATTGGCATACATAAAAATATAGACTGTAATATCAATTTTAATAGACAATTTAACAGAAGTATGAGACTGTAATGGACTGTAATTTATATACAGGGTGTCCTAAAAATGGGATTTCCTTCAAAAGGATGATTCCTAAGGTCACTTGAAATAATTATTTCCTGTATGAAAATGTTCTCCGCCGCTTTGTTAACACTAGAACGACCGGAGCAGTCAAAATGACTGCTTCCTAATTTATTCTTTTACAATTACTGAAATTGTAAAAATGTTGTCATCGGAAATTTTTTAATGAACCTCTTCATTGAAGCACATATTACAATAAAAGTTGTATGAAGTCTGAACGAGCACAGTCTTGTCACTGTTACAAAGCAATATACGTCAGTCGCATTTATTGCTCGGTCGTTCTAGTGTTAAGAAGTTATTGGCGAAAAGCACGGACCAATCAGAGCGCGGCTATAGTAGATGAATGCCAACACAGGTCCCGCTGAGCGTGGCGTTAGCATTGGATGGGCCGGAGTCATTCGCTGTAGCCGTGCTCCGATTGGTCCGCGCTTTTTGTTAACAACTCCTTAACAAAGTCGCGGAGAAAAAAGTTATTTCAAATAACCTCAAGAATCATCCTTTTGAAGAAGGTACATTTTTGGGACATCCTGTATAAGAAAATTTGGTAATTATGTATCAAAGGCTCACCGATTTCAATGACCTTGAAATATGTTGTCAAGGTCTACATTCTGAACAACTTTTCTCTATGCACGTTACCGCCGCCCCGCCTTTATTTTCGAGATATTTAAAAAATACTACGGACACCCTCCTGGGGTCCCCTTCGATGTACTCATCGAATTCTGCCCTTTTTAATTGACCACGTGCATTAGAGCTCCGCCCCTCCCTCTGTACCTCCTTCTGAAAAAACATAGCCCAGACCTAACCAAAATTTGTTTAAAGTGGCTGAATTTCCTGTAGTAAATCTAACAGTTTGCTACAAATATCACGCAAACTGAGATCGAACGGCGCTAACATACATATGTATAGGTACATGTAGGGAGAAGTTGTTCAGAATCACACCCCAGATAGCATAATTGAAGCTCATCAAAATCGGTAAGGAACGCCGTTTCTAAATTGTTACTCCACGAAGGATTACGTATGTACAGTCTTTAAATGAACTTTTGATAGAACTGGGTATGATTCCTTTGGGAGGGGTGGAGTCCCCGTTCCGCCATAAAGGACGAATTAGGTCGGTGGGAAAGGGCGGAGATTGTTATAGTCATCTTAACAGTTTGTAGCAAATATCTCTGCACATATCTCAAAAATCAAGACCGAGCAGCGGTAATATTAGAGAAAAGTTGTTCAGAATGATGACCTTGGCAACATATACTTCAAGCCTATCAAAATCAGTGAGGAACCCAGTCAGCCAAACTTGCTTCGAGCAAATCTTAATCAATGTTTGCAATCGTACTTTGCAAGCAAAATCTGGTCATTTTGGGGTCAAAAGCATGCTTGAAGCAGGATTTGGTCCCTATTTGCAAATAATTTGTAAGTCGACAAGTTCCGAGCCTATTTGAGCGCAGAGTTTGCATGCAAAATTTCATGCCAAATGGAGAGCATATCGAGATCAAACCTTGCCCTCCTTATATAGAATAGATCGGACGCACTAATATCGGGCAAAATCGGAGAAAATCTCTCTGTAGGAGGGAAAACGGAATTCAAAATTAAATAATTTCAAGTTTTATTTATTTTTTAAGATTGAAATATTTACAGATCTTAAAATTATAGTATGTTTTCCCTCCTACAACAAAATTTTCTCCGATTTTGCCTGATATTTACTCTTAGTGTGACTGACCTGCCCTTTATAAGGAGGCCAAGGTTTGGTCTCAATTTGCTTTCCATTTGGCATGAAATTCCGCCTGCAAACATTACATTCAAATACCGCGCCTAATTCGGAAATAGATGGGTCGGAATTTGTGGACAAATTTTGATGGCAAATTGTTTACTGGGAAGTTCCCTTTCTACATAATTACTGAAAATTTCTAAATTTAATCATTTAATTGTGTCATTAAGAATTTGTAAAATTCAAATTTTATGAAGTTCTCCAAAAACTTGAACAGAAAATTCCAAAAGAGGAAGAGTCATTGAACATCGTTTATTGTTAACTACATAATGAAATGTATAATAAAATACGAATATACAAAGGTTATAACTTAAGAAGGGTTCTAAACATACAGCTAATAATCAAAAGCTTAAATTCTAATTTTATTAAAATAGGAAATTAATAAAAGCGGGAAAGATAAATAAAAGATAATCTGTATTTATGCATCTTGAATCTGCTGAAAATTATACATCGTTTTCAATCCTTCTTTTCTTATTTCATCTGGTCACTTAGTTTTGAACTTAGAACATTAGACCAAGTTTAATTAAAAGAATATTAAACGCGATTAATGATTATTTATTGTAAAATTATAATTAAGCTTACCTGCTTTGAGCTTCGATAAATAAATTTCCAAATAAACTATATAACATGTTAATATATGTAGAAGTAAAATATCTCTGTCTTTTTAGGAAAAGGTTTGCGAAACTGTTTTTTCCTTTTTAACATGTATAAAAAATTTCACAGAAAATTCTTGCAAAACTCGTAGTTTGAGAAAATTTTACCCTGAATATAATACAAACCTTTGAATCATTCGAAAGTCTCCATAGATGAAAAATATTTATCAGTAAAAATAGGTATCAAATTTTTAAATTCATCTAAAATGTCCATAAAAATCTTATTTTATTATAGGTCATGCATTGTAACTTTAATGCAACAAGTCTTTTTAATATAATGCAGATCAATTTTGAATTTGAATTCACGACAAATCAAATGTTTGCATTCAGAAGCATATTCGTATATACATACGTATGTTATATATAATCCCATTAATTACATTTCTCGGAAACATAGCGAAATCATATGCGATTTTACGCCTTCATCCTCTTCAACCATAAGCGATTCTAGAACATTTACACAACCGAAAATTTCGTAAAATCTTACGAGTTCGTTTTCGATAGAAATTAAATTGTATATAGATTATATAATCTATTAATATAGACTGCGGATACAATTAATCAATCGGGCGAATTACAGATTAACTTATCGCGGATTTTTACGGTCACTTGTTTGTCATTCGGCATAAAAGATTTTTATTATATTTGCCTAATTTATTTACGTAGCAAGCATTCTTTAATGAAACCGGATTCACTGGCGCACGTATAATTTACAGTCGAAGCGGTATGACAATGAACTGTATTGAGTACTTACTCATACAGCGAAGGTTACACGCGGGAAAATGTCACGATACTGAGGTCATGCACATAGGAGCGATGCCATGAATGCAATTTATAAGCATTTAACCCATTTATCGTTGTCGTGGCGATAATGCAACTTGTACAATACAAAAATTCCAATATCGGTTCCGAATCGGCCGTAATCTAACGCGTAAATAATATCGTACATATAATAACTATAAGGATTGGAAGGCAATCAATGTACACTCAAATGAATGCTAGAGAGCAGGACAACAGAGAACATTCAGCACTACCAAGTTTTTATACACAGAATGTACCACCTAACTTGATATCTAAACTATTTTCTCTACTAAGGAGAAGATCGTATGGGCAATTTTTATTCTAATGCAGAAAGAATACAAAGTACTCGAACACTCCGGTACCGCTTGCTAATTAACAATACGATTTTAACTAATTTTAATCCAATTGAAAATTGTTTCCATCCAACTATACCCTAGATTTTAAAATTGTATCCTCATAGATCAATCTGACGCAAACAATTTTTATCTTAAAGTTATATTCAAGTCAGTACTATTTGAATAGTCAGATAAAAAAATTTATACTGTTTGCAAAAACCACGGTGACTTTCAATTTTCTTCTGAAGCTTTCAAATAGGTATAAAAATATTGATAAAATATGTTACATCGTAAAACGCCATGAAAGAGTGAGCTTTAGAGCATCCTGTATACGTGTAATGAAACCATATAACACAGAGAGTATGTAGCATGTATTTTACATACAGTTCACGGATTTCAAGACATAACTATACATATTTCAATGAACACCCGTCTAATTCAGAATGGAGGAGTCTCCGACTCGATGGGTCGATAACCCATGTATCGGTAATAAAATGTTATCGTACACCTTAAATATTACGTTCTTTATTTTTGTTCTGACAGAGTCGGGGAAATAATATCCTCGTCGAAGTCCACAATTATCGCTAATCGTTAAACATACACATGTTACTTAAAAATGGAAAGAAAAATCTGTCACACAATTTTTTTTTTACCACTAATCGTACGATCTTACATAAATTTTCTTTTCTGTTTCTCTTCTGTTCTGGTTCTTTTGGAAGATTAAAAATTTATAATTCATAATTTATCCGTTTATCTACCCTATAATTAGTCAATAAAAAAAGAAGAAAGGGAGAACTTAAGTGGCTAAATGAAACATGCGATATGGGCGGTGCGCAGTCT
The DNA here is from genome assembly GCA_028454245.1 of Halictus quadricinctus. Classification (NCBI taxonomy): domain Eukaryota; kingdom Metazoa; phylum Arthropoda; class Insecta; order Hymenoptera; family Halictidae; genus Halictus; species Halictus quadricinctus. Next base: position 779,797 of record CM052115.1, on the reverse strand, counting down.
TCAGTTAATTAAGAAACAAAAGAAGAAAGGAGAAATGTAATCGTGCTTGTAAAACTGAAGTATCATAGTCTGAACGAGGTGGGATGCGTGCAGGCTGAGCTCGAAGCCACGAAGATAAGAGGTGTGTTCATCTCTCTCTCTCTCTCTCCCTCTTTTCGCATGATTTTTCAATAATATATGTATTATGGATGTATGCGTATATACATTTTTTTATACGTATACATGTATATGTTTTTATTTTGTTTAACGTGTACACATATACATATATACATATTGTCTATGATATTTATGATTCTCGCATTAGTGCAGTAACACCTTTATCCTGATCATTCCCTGCACAATATGCATGCACCCCGAAGGGAGATCTCTATATTCTATGTATATATGTAATCAGCCAGAACAAAAACAAAACTATTTTCAACGGCAAATAACACATAGACTACATAAAGCACAATTACAGTATATTTCACAAATTGTTTAAACATTCATATATAATTATACGAATTTTCGCATTATGACGGAAAGGCGATTTGATCAAATTTAGGGGAAGATTGCTTTGTAAAAACAATTGTATTTTTTTTTAAGGACAGGAAAACATTAGGAGATTGAAAGGGCTTGCAAAAATGACTTCATCTGGCGGATCGCCGTGCCAGTATGGATTGCTGGCTTAGAAGTTGCGAGGCCTATCCTCTCATTGCTGCGAGAGGTTCTTTCCTAGTTCTTTCGTATTTTTTTTTTATGTTTCACACGTTTTTAGCGTCTCTCTTTTCTCTTACATTTTTTAAATTCTTTTTTATTCTTCTTAAATGATTCGTCTGCATTTCCCGCCACGATCGATGCATAATTTCGGAATGTTGACAATATTCTAATTCTTGTTTTACCTTATCAAGGTGCAATAAATAAATGATATCTCTTTTACACTGAGATATACATGGTTGGCTAACTGTTAGTCTGTATCGCAAGCAGGTGAAGGAGGGTGTAATTACTGCACCTGCCGAATAGTCAAGCAGTAAGACAACCACTTGTATAGTTTTACTTTGCATTTCATCGTTTTGTTTTTTTCATATCGACGTATACCACTGAAAACTTAAAAAAATAGAAACAAACTTCTGTAACTAGAAACTGTAACTAGTCATTGCACCGTCAGTTACCACTCACTGCATCATATTTTCTTTTTTCTTTTTTATGTCAACTGATGGATCGATGCGACATTTTGTAATGTAGTGGACAGAGCAACATTCTCTCATTCTATTGATCACATTTTTATCATCGTATTTATATAATGTAATGTACAATATGCAGCTACATTATGATAATCAGTATGTCCAACGCATTCAAACTGACAACACCGTGGGTACTTCACGTATGGTATATTTTTTTTGTTTGTTGTTCGTAAAATTTTCTTCAAAGATATTCAAATTATTAATTAATCAAATTGTGTATTGTATGTTTCAGAGTTAGGTACTTTAATACAATTACTTCCAAGTTTTCCACTTTTCTCGTGGTATCTCTGTGTAAAAAGTGTAACTATAATGCTAATGTAATAATAATTATAATAATAAGTTGCACAAGGCAATAGTCCTGTGTGGCCGTTCGAATGTGTGCTTCCGGCCGGATTTCCCCACTCCCCTCCCCCCGGCAAAAACTTCCTGGCACAATGACAACTTTCGATAATCTTTTCACCCTCCACTCAAGATCCAAGATGATCTTGCAGTTTGCACTTAGTATTACCTCTTTTTTAATATTATTATTCATTCATGGGGGGGACAGGTGTGCAGCTGATTTTTTTTATGATGTTAATATAGCAACTGAATGTTGACAGAATAACGGTCCAATTAGCGATTGGCATTTTTGAGCTGATTAGAGAGCCAATCAAGACCCTCGTAAAGTCCATCTCCACTTGTGGCACACGTTGCTTGAATGTACCAGTTACGATTACGCAGAGAATGCAGGCCCAACTTGTCAGTAATCTCTGCCGCATTCATTGCATTTGGGAGGTCCTGAAATATTATTTATTGATTGATTTCTTATTGTATAATGACTTTGTCATTATGTCTTTCTTGGCACACACCCAGCTTACATATATAGCATACGTTGTTTACACAACAAACATTAACATGCCTTAGATCTTTTAATGCTTTACGCATGGCTATATTAGATCGATGTATGTGCACAACTGGTGTATTAATATTGTAAAGAATATACATACTTGTTTGTTAGCAAATATAAGGAGTACTGCATCTCTAAGTTCATCTTCCGCTAACATTCTCATCAATTCTTCGCGCGCTTCACCAATACGTTCCCTATCATTACTGTCAACGACAAATATCAGTCCCTGCAAGTAGGTTCAATCCATGAAAAAAAGGTCCATTATAATTCATCTCAAGTCAACTATGAAATAAATATATATTTTGACTATAGGAATTTGCAACGAAACAGAAAAGAGGGGGCTATTTGAGTTTAATTTCAGTTCAAATATAACATGATCAGTGTGAAACGTAATTGAGCGAATAAATGCATTATACATACCTGTGTGTTCTGGAAGTAATGTCGCCAGAGAGGTCTGATTTTGTCTTGGCCACCCACATCCCATACAGTAAAACTTATATTCTTGTACTCAACTGTTTCTACATTGAAACCTAAAATTCATAATTTTGCATGAGTAATCTGTATTCTATCTTCTCCATTTAGTAGGAAAAAAGTTTACAAAATTTAATCCTGATTAATGCTACCGGTTACTCTTAGTTCTATCTGACATAGCTGAGAATATATTTTAGGATTAAATTTTATATGTAATCAACGAGGTTGAAGAAATGTAGACGGCAAAGTTACCTATAGTGGGAATCGTAGTAACAATTTCCCCTAATTTTAATTTGTACAGAATTGTGGTTTTACCCGCTGCATCAAGACCCACCATCAAAATCCTCATTTCTTTTTTGCCGAAGAGGCCTTTGAATAACGTTGTGAACATATTCCCCATGATTGGTGCTGGTTATGTAAATACCTGTAACAAAAAACAGCACACAAAAACTATATTAGTAATTAATTTGTTAAAGCCTATTGCGCTCAAAAAAACTGTTAGAAGACATTGTACTTCCATTGCACTTTGTGCGATGCAAAATCAAATCACTGTTTCGGTTATATGCTACTAGTCACAACATCATCGGTTTGTTGTTCTATTCTATAAATTATGTTAGTTAGACAGACTTTTTTAAACAATGATAAGCAATTTCAAACCTTTCGCCAATCTAACCAAAAATCAGCATAAATATTTAAAAAATATCGAGATACTGGTAAGTTAGTGTAGGGGCAAGAGCATCAACTACAAGGGAACAAAGATAATAGAAAGAATATATCGTCGGAGAAGTTATAACTAGCACTTGTTCAAATACGACATTTAAAATTAGTATATAAAGAAATTAACTATATATGCCCGACATATGCGAGTCTACGATGTACGACCAATCGACGTGCAACAATACTCAGGCCTTTAAACTCTGTTGCTGAAAGAGATGAGATATTTTCAACAGGGCGAACGGAAAAAATGAAAAGAAAAAAACGAAATGGACAACGGACGAAAAACCGTGTGAATTACGAACTTGACGGAAAGATAGAACTCATGTACACGAAACACTACAATTTTTTTAGACAGAGCGGACGGAGCAGACACATGCGTAATGTCCTTATACGCCGCTGACACAAAGACTAAAAAGCTAACCTGCACATTTACGAAGAGCGCGCGATAAAAAATCGAAAGACAGAGAAATAATCTCGCAAACAACGTGGAATATAGTTTTCACATTGACGAACGAAAGAGAAGGAAAGAACAAAAAAAAAAGGGGGAATGTGTAGAGGCACGCACGAGATGCTCACGCTGCCCGCTATTGATTCTCATTTTAATACATTGCTATGATTATCGGACTAGCATACCGTCAGGGATCACTCTAGAGTTTTTCGCCGGTGGTCTATGCACTTTTAAAACGTGATCGGCTAGCTAAAACGCCAATACCGAGGTATTGCAAGCAAGGCGGAAGATATTGTGCGGTTTGCGAAGCCACTGCGTACACCCGGTTGTCTGTCACCTTCGACCTACTCCCCAGCGAATCGTCAAAGGTTCCCCGCTCAAACTTCCATTATTTAGAAATGTCGTCTGATTACCGAGAGCTTCTCGTAATGTCAGGCCGCCCGTAGAAGCCACTTGCGTTACTTACGTTTCAGTAAAAAAGATTATTTTCACGAGAAACGATAAAACATAAAACCAACACTCTCGAAAAGTACCGTATGTCAAAATGGCGGACGAGGAAAGGATTCATGCCTCATGCCACGTATAGGGCCCTCGAAATTCTCCGATTGGTTACACCGGTCACGTGACAGTGAAAATTTACAATGATTTCCGTTTGGTACACCAGGTGGCGATACCGAGGTGCGACTCGTGTAAGTTATCAAAAATTCCATGAGTGTGTGGGTGAGTAAGTGAACCGTGCATTCGTAGAATGGCCCACGCTCATGAAAGCGAAAAGGTGCTCTTCCGATAATAACGTTACAGGACAATGAAGAACTTGGTCAATCACCAGAAGATGCATTAGCGTAAAATTCGTAGTTTTCTTTTATGTCGTACAATTTCAAATTCGGTCTGAATAAAACACTATATATATATACATAAAGTATGATATGTATCTAGTCGAAGCATATAGCGTTGATTACACTATTAACATGGAAGTCAATCAACAAGGCAGAAAAATGCCGGTAATATGAGAAAGTGGACAATTACGTTCTAATCCCTGCGTTGATAACTTATGAATTTTAGAATTCCAGGATTTTTATTATTTACAGTCGGTGTACAAAGTATTCGTGCACCTTTTAAAAACAAATAACATTTTTAAAATTGGTTCAAACGGCTTGAATTTTTTGGAGATGTTAGAAGGATTAATTTACTAAGAAATGCATAAATAATTTTTTTTAAATTACTATTGGTCGTAATTGCGAAAAAAAAGTAGGTCACGGTTTTTAAGTTTTTTATCTGAGTCTGTAATGAAAATTTAAAAGGTGCCTTTTGTAGATCTAAGTATGTTTTATACGTGCAAAAAGTTTTATTGAAATCGATCGAGGTTGCTATGAAATATAATTGATTGAAAATAGCAAAAATTGTAAGAAACTGCGATCTAAACTCAAAGATTTTTACACTTTATAATGCCTATAGTATTTTTATGCGTCAACTGATTTCAATGAAACTTTGCACATGTATGTAATTTACTTAGATCTACAAAACGGATCTTTTAAATTTTCATTACAGACACAGATAAAACCAAGAATCGTGACCTCTACATTTATCTTCACAATTACGACTACAAGCAATTTTTTAATCCTAATGTCTCTAAAAAATTCAAGCAGTTTGGTTCTATTTTAAAAATGTTATTTGTTTTTAAAGAATGTACGAATATTTTGTGCACCGACTGTATCATTTTATGTTCCATCAGATTAGTAAAATGATCATTGAATTTGGTGAAATTTTTATTAAAGATTAATTTTATTGAAACTTTTATTTCATTCTTTTACATAAAGTTATGCATAAATTTAATTTTTAATTGTAAAAATATACTTTAATGTATAGCTATATATAGTAATTTTTTATTTATTTAAACACCTGGGTTACGAAATTTTTCATCTAATGTTCCTTTTCCTAAAAGTTCACATTCTTCCACATTGTATGGAGTATCTGTTATTATCTTTAATGTTTCAATAGACTGTCCAGGTTTCCTGATTTTGAAAATGTAAATGGAATTATGCATTGAAAACAATATTAATTTCATTTAATAACACTTTTTGTCCATTTACTTTGGTTGAAAGGAAATTGTAAGCGTACAGTAACAGCTACCAATATGCTTGCTTAATAATTTTCCTTCATTTTGATCAACTGCAAAGTCTTCATTATTATATTTACTGTTTACTTTAAATTGGTAAACAGACACTATATTAAATTTAAATAAATTAATATTTTATAATAGAGGGTCCGTTCCACTTAACCGATAATGTTTACATCGACACTATTTCACAGCTACATGTTTTCACAGACATTCTGTTTTCATTGACATTCTGATTTCAGCAACATCAGTTTTCATTGACATTCTGATGTTATTGACATTAGATTTCATGGACATTTGTTTTCACTGACATTCTGATTTCACAAATATTCCGATTACACTGACATTTGTCTTTATCGACACTTTATTGTTACCGACATTTTGATTTTGGCTCACTGCCAAAATAATATTGCAGTTTCCAAATAGAATTGAATGTCCATGAGTCGTTTATGAAAAAAACGCAAATCGAATTGGTGGCAACAAAGTATCAATGATGACTAATATAAGTGGAATCAGAATGTCAGTGAAAACATATAGCGGTGATGTAATGTCGATGTAAACATTGCCGAGGAAATCATTGTCGGTTAAGTGAAATGGACCCATAATAGAAAATAGTTCATAAAATAATTTGTTAACTGTAACTATACTTGATAAGTTTTCTAGAACCAATGTTAATTTTTTGGTTTCGCACACATAGACAGTACCAAAATCTAATGTGTATGATGACAATTTTAACGAAGGTACCCATATTTGTAAATTTAATTCCACTTCCTGTAATTGTAAATAATGAATGAAATAAGTAATGAAAAACTATGAGGAACAAATTAAAATCTTGAACTCAATTGAAAAAACAACACAGCCATATGTAGCTAAACAGTCATATGTAGCTAAACAGTCATATGTATATTTTAATCTAAGTCAGGCCTGCTCAATTATGGCTCGTGGAACAGATGTGCTTCTCCTCTTTGCCTGCTCAGCGAGTCAGTCTCCACCATGTCCATTCTGACTTTTCCTATGGCACGATGCTCACGATCGCTGCACTGGTAGTTTACTCACCATTACTACATATTCATGTACATGTACATGCCGAAGGAAAAGTCGGAGTGGACATGGTGGGGACTGACTTCCGAACAGGCGAAGAGAAGGAGCAACTACATCTATTCCGTAAGCCATCGTTGAGCAGGCCTGATCTAAGGCCTGAGCTAATTTTGATGGAAAAACATAAAAGAAAGATTCGAGTTTCAAACCTGACTGTTGTTGTCTGGATATATAATGAACAATGGCTCTTTTAACGTTATTACTGAACTAAGGAGCTCTTGTGCTTTGCTTGTGTGCAATATAGTATGAATTAATTCATCGTCCACTTGGCATATAATTTCTACCTACAAAGACAGCATTATTCACATCTTCTATATACTTTGTTACAAACAGACACTTTTTTTTCTTACCTCTGCACATCCATGTCCATGTATAGAAACACCTACCATTGGTATGTATGGATTGCTCTCAGTGTATATTGAAGTAGATTTAACATGAAATGGGTAGTATGTTTCCAAAATAACGTTTATTGCAGTACTCTTGTTATTATAGAAGAAGAATGATTTGCTCAATCTGGAGTTGGGTATAATAACATTAATACAGGATCAGAATGTTTTTATGTACATTAAATATATATTTCTATATATTAAAATTTTTAAATCTTGTTCATACTCCAACTTTTTTAATTTTGTGTGCATCACATCATTAACGCAACATATAAATGTTTTATCAGCCTTGGGAATATCATAAAGCAACAGTGGTTGAACAATAGTTATTGCAACATCAAATTCTATGGGAGACAAGTATAATCCATCCAATCTACAATACTGATTTTCTCGATATCTGAAAATTAATAAAATGTTTAATATTTAAGTTACATAAAAAGTTACAAATGTATACAAACTTATCACTTGGTGCTATTCGCAGCAAACCCAAAACCTTGCAGACAAATTCTCCTTCAAAATTTCCATCGGATACACATTTGTCTGGATATATACTTATATTAATTGCATTACTGTGCTTTGGCACTGTGAACATTTCCTTAGGTGCAACCTAGAGAAATATTACACAATAAATATTTTATGTTGAAATACATTGATACAAAAATTTCTAATGGTCTTACAGTGCAGACGTTATTATTCATTTCACCATAATAAGGAAGCACAGAAATCCTACAGTCAATATCTTCTTTCTTTTCTATTTCATTTTGTTCTGTATCTGTGTATGAACTCATGTCATCCTTTTTATGTACCCGTCTACACCTGAGGGATGTCAGAATTCTTTGGATCGTGCACATGGTTGATCGTTCAGCCTCTTCTGAATCCTCATCGTGCAATGGCCAAGTTGAATAAGCTTCAGATTTTCTAAAGAAATTGTGGATCATGTTTGGTATTGTGTAATAGAATTCTATAATTTAAAATAAAGACATTATGTAGTACAGAACTTGTTTGCAATACTCACACACAACGTTGATCAGAGGTGTCTATTTTACGATCAGAGATATCTGAAGATGTTCTTAACAAATCCGCAACACCGTCATTGATTGAAATAGAATCATGTGTGTTTGGGATTTTCGATTTTCCTTTAACGGTTACGTCAGGTTTCACAGGCGTTTCAGTCTTGCTTCGAAATCTGCATTTCAATTCCTTGGACAATTCGTTCGTGAATGGAGTGCAAATATCGTAAACAACATTGATGGATGGGACTTTTTCAGTCATAACGGGTTTAATCAAAAACACGTGCCAATCGATCGCTATAGGTATAACACTTGTATTTTTGATCAACACTTTCCTGGACAGTAAGCGGTTCCCCATGGGTTCTAATCCATAACTGTAAACAACAATATTTAATACAAACGTAAATTGTTCACAGTTTTTCTATGGTCTTCAGAAGTCAAGAAATGTTTAAATCCGAGATTTAGCTTTTAGAGATTTATTGTAAGTTAAGTTAAAAGTTCAATTGTTTTGGCTCTTGTATCCCTGAGTCCAGGATTCCTTCAACTTTGATCTTTGGATTTCTAAGTACAGGATCTTTTCTGGTTTGATCTTTGGATCCTGAGTCCAGGATTCCTTCTGCTTTGACTCTTGCGTTCAGAGTCGCCAGATCAGGGGAATTGACTCAAATTTAGGGAAAAAAGTTACCTTCTCTCTGCCAGTACCGGATTAGTCACGTGAGATTGAGACACATGCACGTCAGAGATGAAATGCGTAACGTGACGGGACCGTGTTGGAAGCGTGAGTGAAGAGGAAGGTAGGGTGGGAAGACAAGTCTTAATCTGGCAACTCTGCTTTGGTCCAGGACTTCTGTTTTGATCTTTGGGTCCCTCGGTCCCGACATTGTATACAGGTTTTGCACTCCAAATTCACCATTTTGCAAGCCAAATTCATCCTTATACAAATCAATTTCACCCTTTTGCAAATCAATTTCACCCATTAAGAATATTTAAAATTAAGGACACTTGAAAGCATCTCTCTTGAGTTCAGAAGAAATCAACATTGACAGGAGGGTTCAGCGAAGTGCGAACTGTGGTTAATTTTGGACAACACAAGTGTCCACAAGACACAGGAAGTGCGTGATCTAGTTAATCAGACAAGGCATACTCTACTTTTTTTTCCACCGCCATATTCTCCAATCATGAACCCCATTGATGAAGTTTTTTAAAAAATCAATTTCTGTACGAGAAATATGCTAGCTGATCTTTCAAAATCATGAATATTTGGTAGATGTATAGTAGCTCTTATTCTTGATGATTTTTTTCAAAATTTTATTTATTGCCCCCCCCCCCCCCGGTTTGTTCCAATTAATAAAAAAAAAATCGGTGCAAAGTTTGAGCACGATTGAATAACGGGAAAACGTGCTCCCCGACTGTATCAAAAACTACGTTCAACAAAACTTGTAGATCTGGGCAGGGTGCGTCTTTTATGCCTTATTACTTTTTTTCGTAAAACAAACGGTTTTCGATAAAATTGAGAAAAATGTCAGACCAAAATAAAAATATTTTTTTTTTAATTTGACGACTGAAGTGTATTTTCATTGTAAAAACGATTTTATGAGCGTTTAATGAATTATTTTAATGTTTAACACGTTAAACGCCACGCCGATTTTACGTGCCGTTCCGTTCACACCACAGTTAGTCGTCAAGCGGGCCCTCGCGGGGCTCACCTTTGTTTACCTTGTTTTAATAAATTACATGAATGTTTTTAAATATTATATTCTTTTCCTTAAAGCATTGACCAAACAAAAACCGATGTCGCCTAAATTAAATGTTCAGTCTCACAAGTACGCAAGGACCGACACGCGCGCGGCGATAACAAGAACGAAAAGTATGTATACCGCCGGTCAGTACGGACCGGCGAGGCCTGAACGGAAAGTTATCCGTGGTGTTCAAACTTTTCACAAATTTTTTTTATTAATTGGAACAATCCTAGTGGGAGGGGGGCATAAACAAAATTTAAAAGCCAAAAGTAAGAGCTACCCTAATGTGTACATTATGCATGTGTCTACACACAGTTTTCATATGTTACGAGCCAGGACTGCGAGCAACGCGAGAGGACGGCGAAGGGTTATTACCCTAGGAATATTGTTTCAATTTGTTAGGTACGCGGACGAACCCAATGCGAAATTGGGGAGCCGTTAGGATTATAGACGTCGAGGACGAAGCTGTTGTGAAATTAGGGAGCCTCTAGGAATGGAGTCAAACGCAGACGAACCTGGCGCGAAACCGGGGAGCTACTAGGAGGGTGAAACTTCGTGAACGAACCCAATGCGAAATTGGGGAGTCACTGGGAGAGACGCGCAGACGAACCGAGATTGTGTAACAGCGCGGACGAATTGAATCCAAAACTGGGGAGCCGTTGGGAGGTTGGATAACTCATAGACGAACTTGATGCGAAATTAGGGAGCTTTAGGATGCGGACGAACCTGATGCGAAATCAGGGAGCCGCTAGGATAGTTAATAGGGCGCGCAACTAATATAATTTGATTGATACAATCCGAGCGGTAAGATTGTATCGTGTGGGAACGTTCAATTATTAGGTTTGGATATCGGGCAATAATAATTAAGGGTTTTAGTGATTGCGCGATTTACCAAACAAGACTAATATATCCTGAATTAAATGTTGTGTTACAAGTGTTGGTGTCGCGAATGAATTTAAAGTATACAATAAAAGAATTGTTACCTAGAAGATGCTCGGTGCTGACGCACTGGCAATACGGGGTCTAAGGGCAATTGTTAGATGCCAAATAGAAATTTACCGAACTCACGGAATCTATTAGGTTAAACTTTGATTCGAAAGGGACTTTCACCCGATCTCACTAGAATTCACTCTTATGAGTGTAACGCGACGTGACTCTACTCGTGACTGCACGACTACTGACCGAAGAGAATGAAAATTAACGGATTTATGTATACTAAAACTGAATGGGGTGCTCTGTTTATAATTTGATGTCACGTAGGGTCACACTCTCGTTTTTTGTCGCTTCTAGTTAAAACGGGCCTCAGTTAGATTTTTGTTAAAAGGTGTTAATAAGAGGTTATCTAGGCTATTTCCTATTAGAAACTTAATTGACGGATTCCAGAAGGGAGTGTTCTAGAGATTTTCACATTAAGAAATCATACGGTATCTTTCCATAAATAAAAGGGACGTTTTTGGACATTGGGACGTTTTTCGTTCTCAGGAAAAGAGATTAGAAAACTCTAATCCAAATGAACGAGAAGAGAGCTTCACCAGACGTAACACATACATGAATTAAGAATTTCATACATTATAAGTTTCATGAATTGGTAATTACTTTTAAATAGGTATTTGATGTACTAAATAAATAAAATTATTATAAATAAAATTAATAAAATTATTGTATCTAATAAATAAAATTTTGTTACAAAAACTTTCTTAAAAATACTTTATTTGAAAAAGGGTGAAATTGATGTGCAAAAGAGTGAAATTGACTTGCAAACGGGTGAATTTGGAGTGCAAAACCTGTAGATCGAAGTCGAGTTGCTGAATTGATTCCTTTCAAATTTCTATCTGATTTGAGCTTTTGAAAATTTTGTTCGATTCGGTGCAAATCTTTTGATCCCCTAATTTGAATCTGCTCTAAACTAATCTAAATCAAGTATGTCAATCTTGATTGCTATAGCGGAGTTCAACTTCAATGCAATAAGGCCGGGGTAGTTGTGTTTGAACTTTGAAATTTGAAATCATATAGACTATTTTTATATTCCGATGAAATAAATGTTTTTCTTACTTGAGAACAGGTACCGTAGTTGAACTATTCTGTGCAATTGACAATGATATCGGCAGTCCAATAACTTGAACGTAGATAGCTAATGTATATCGAGGTAAACCGGTAATACTAATTTCTAATTCGTCGACGTAAATACCCCATGTATCAGCGAAGACGTATATATCTACGGGTACTGCTGCGAACGGGTCTAGATCGAATCTTAAGGGATCTACATGAATTATAACACCTGAGTCTGGTTGCTTCACTTGGTACAACGATTCCTCTAATGATGAAGCAAAATAACTGACGTCATTTTTTAACCTTAAGTCATCCCGTAAGTAATACGGATTTCCTTTCATAGTTTTGAAAGCTGAAATACAAATATATAATCACAATTTTCCTAATTTTGTACAATCTACGGCAGAGGTCGGCAAGACCGAGCACATTTCAGTCGATTTTCGAGGGCTACGCCCCGATCGGCCTTCTTCCGATCGCGCCTCGCTCCCCGTGACGGTCATAGTGCTCGAGCCACCTCAGGCGCGTACTAGGGCGACACCTGTATTAATAGATTTCCTCATTACCGAGGAGGTACTATTGTCAATGCGGTTTTTGTTTTGTTAGTGGTATCCCTGTAAGCCTATTCCACTATGTCACATGATAATTTCCGAAAAGAAGTATAGAAAATAAATTTGAAAAATAACTTCGAAAGATAAATTTCAGATCGCGAAATTTTTTAGGACAGAATAACAAATTATTTTCCGTGTGATATTTTATGAACATTTTACGTTGTGTTTAGATGTATATTTATAAAATAGAGAATAGATATAAATCTCTTCTCTCAGAATAAATATTCACTTCTGACTGCATTGAATGCTCGACTGTAACTGAAAATACTGTATCGTTCCTTGCTAATCAGTTCTGTGACTCCATTCTTAGTTTCGGGATTATTTTTGTTATTCTTTGGAGACAAAAGGCGCGTTGAGGACCGCTTCGCGTTATTGCCGCTGTACTGACGCCGCGATGCATTGTCTAGTTTTTCCTTTTTATGCACTGTAATTGTTTTCCTATAGCAACGGGACTTCGGAATATTGAACTTAAATGTACAAACGACAATAAATAAATTTTTGAGAATTTTTCACGCAAGAAAAATAGTCCTAATTTAAAGTTTTCCAACCTGTGGGTTCGACGAGCCTCCCCCCCCCCCCCCCCCCCACAGGGAGTGCTAGGGTTAATAGAAGCGCTTAAATTACTGCATAAGGAATGTAGTACATACATTTCTAAGTATTCGCGTTCATCCAACAAAGCTCGCATAGCTTCTTACACTATTTCAAATGTAATAGCAAAGAAAAGTAAACCGATCACTGAGGGTGACTTCATAAAGAAATGTCTCATTGAACAAGCTGAGAGCATCCCGTTACGTACGACGAAAGCACTTTTCGTTCGAATTGTACAAAATGATTTTTCGTATGTCGAGGAGCTTTTGGATCTCGTGGCTTTTCATGGCACAACGACAGGTGCAGATATTTTCAATGCAGTGGGGCACACTTTTAAAAAATTTCAAATTAATTTTTCAAAATGCTCTGCAGTGGTAACCGATGGTGCAAAATCCATGACAGGTAGCAAAACAGGTCTGTTCAGGCAGTTTAAAGGTCGCGAGTTTACGTTTCCAATGATACATTATATCATACATCAAGAGGCGTTATGAGGGAAAGATATTCGATTATCTTTTGCCATGCGAAAGGTAACAACAATTGTGAATGCCATCAAAAGCGGAAATAAGTTTTTGTCTCACAGGAAATGTATAGATTTTCTTAAAAAGCACAACACTGCTTACACTAACTCAGTGCCGCGCTGTATATCCTTTTCTGGCAAGAATATCCCATTTTAAATTCTGAAGAATATTCCTTTTCATTGACAGATGTGAGTTTCCTTTGCGAACTTTCACTTATAGTTGACCTTACTACATATTTAAATAGCCTAAATATAACATTGCAGAAACCTGGTCAAACCATTTATCAGTTATGCAGTCATGTGAATTCTTTTCATAGAAGGCTGGTAAAAGGCTTTAAATATCGTTCTAGTTTAGATCAGAAAAATTTTCTCTTATTCCCGCCTTGCAAGATAACTTCTGAAGAATTCGGCACTAAATGCGATTTTGATAATCATATTCATATTCTTCAATCGGTGACAGATCAGTTCGATAAGCGTTTCACTGACTTCGATTCGGTTAGAAATGATGTATAATACTCTTTGAGAATCACCTCACCGTCAAAATCGAAAGTAACTCTTGAGTACCGCATAGAATTGTGTAGTCTTCAGCACGATATTTCTTTAAAAACTAGAGAAGGAAAAGGAGCCGAATTCTTCAAAACTTTGGAAGAATCGAGATATCTTTGCCTCAGAAATTTCACACTCCGAATTTTCTCAATGTTCGGATTAACTTATTTGTGCTAATGTTCGCTCTCCAAAATGCGGTACATTAAAACAGAAAAGCACACAAAGTTCAGCCTTCCATTCGACATTTCCGATTTATCCAGCACGTTTAAAGTTTAAACGTACGCCGAAATGATTTTTCCACATCTAAATCAAATATTGGCGATAAAATTAAAAGCTATTTTCCGAAATTACCATGCGACATAGTGGAATAGGCCTACAGGGGATACCACTAACAAAAAAATAAACGCATTGAAAATAGTACGTCCGCGGTAATGTGGAAACCTATTGATAAGGGGGTCGCCCTATTGCGCCACACACAGTTCATACGGTACGCACCTGAGGTGGTTCGAGCACTATAATCGTCACGGGGAAGCCCCCGAAAATTGGGAGAAATGTGCTCGGTGTGGCCGTCTTCTGATCTATAGAATGATACAGTGGATTCTCTATATATGTCGCCGAGGCATGGCCGATAAATGGCGCAGAATTATCCCTACTACCGCGGGGTATATCCCGTGAAGGGCCGTGAGGCTCGAGAGACCTCAGTCGCCAAGAAGTGTAACATAATTCTGGTCGGGTATATCAATGTGAGACCAGGAGACTTATTTTTCATTATTTTTTTTATGGAACTTTCGCTAACATATTTGTGGCATTTTCCTAATGAAAATGATACCAAATATGATATCATTCCGATGATCTTTACTTGTGTAATGAACGATTAAAGTTTCGAACGCAAAGAAGGACAGTGGATTGGCAAGAAATATGTAGACGCGGAGATTCGAAGCTTTCTGATTCGACACTGCATCAATGAATAGTAGGATCTCCTGAACGGCATTTGTCGCTGTGGCTTTGACATGTATAGTATAGGACGAATATGTTTATATTCCTCGACGAGCGAGGCCTTGGCGGTGTGCATCGCTGTCCTTTTCTACGTTCGGCTTTGTTCAATGAATACTCCTGGACGATAAACGACATCAAAACCCATGTTGTTGACATATATCGAGAATTCATTGTATGTAGAACATGAATAGCTTCATGATGAGGAATTATATTTTTGTATTTCACCTTCCAAAACATGAAAGAAAATTCGCGTTACTTACGAAATGACCAGATGGATTACATTTTTGAGTCGTTATAATTGACAATTGATTTACCGATTATGTTCTTATTTTTCCCAAAAGCTTGTTTAAATATGAACTTTATACGATCTTCTATTATCTGCCTCTCGCAACTACACTGAACGGGATAAAAATTCTTTACGGAGATCCAAAAATTTGTTGGAATTGCAGTTTCATTTTTTATTATGAATGTCTTCTTTTCCACTAAAAAATAATTTCACCTCAAATCTGTCGCAGTATTTGAATATTGTACATATAGTTAATATACCTTTTCTTAGTGACACATTCAGAAATTCGATTACTACAGGTTGCGTTGGTGATGGCAAGGTTGTTTCAAAAAATGGTACCATGTGTCCACTGAACTCATTTTCCTCTACGTAGTTTCCTTCTCCCGTCGTGAAATTGTCAATCTATTATTATTATTTTAGATAATATTTTTTAGAAACTACTGATGCAAAGCAGTTTACTAAGAGAGCTAACTAGAATGACGAGACGCGTCCTTTCTTACTTTTAAATTCTTTAGTGTGAAAACGCACTTGGAAATGCGTTTTTTATTTATATATTTTAGAAGCTTCGATAGATCTTAGGAAATAACCATCATAAAAATTTAAGAACCTTACTTTGTATATGAAATATTTTTTAACTTTTTGTGAACAGGAATTTTTTAAAATACTAAGAATGATTTCCTCAGAGAACTGGATTATGTATCAAAGTCTTAAATACTGGAATAAATAAAAAACATGTGCTGATTTTTTGATACTTACACAATTAAATTATACGTTCGCAACTTCAAGAATTATATGCATGTTTCTGAAGATATACTAGATATAAATAAACGTAGCGGAAAAAAATTTTCTTTTTTTAGCTACAAATATTAAAGAATTTTATCATATGCTTTTACGGAGCATAAATTTTCTTAGCTTTTGTTTTAAAACAGGAAAACACATATTGACCTCAAATTGATGTTTTCACCCATAAGAATTAACCAGGAGCAAGAAAATTTTGCTGTAGTGAAGAATTTTCGTATTATTGATGTTTCATTCTAAAATCGTTTACTTTAATGATTTCTGAAGTACGCGTGCTCAGAGGAGATTCCACCCCCGATTCTACCGCACCCATGTTGGACACCGAAGTACCCACAGAAACATGTTTAAGAACATCTCCTTGATCCAGATTCGTGTTCATTAATTCCCGCTCCTCTCGCATTTTATACTTGTCCAAGAGTTTCTGAAAAATCGGTCGTTAACGGTTCGTTTTGCACAATATACAGTGTCTAATCGATATATGTCCAAAATACGGGTCTG
>CM052115.1:722413-762717 GCA_028454245.1 Halictus quadricinctus | reverse complement strand
CAAAAAATCGGAAAAATACAGATTTCATATACGAGTTCTACAGATACGAAATCTATATTTTTACGGTACCGATATGTTGTTATAATTATTGTTCACGAATATTTTCAGATTATTCAGTTTAATGCGTGATAGTTTAGAAAAATAAAAACCGATTTTTCGCGAAAATCCCGTTTTCTCCAAAATGAGCAAAAATTGCAAACTTCGAAGACCTATAATTACTAAACGAATTCTAAATCGGCAAAATGATGACTAAACGCTCCATTTCCCCTAATTTCACATGGACTACAACATATTTCATTTAGAACAAAATCGTCCATGGTGACGTCAAAAAGGGATCGACTTGGCATGGAATCATCCAAAGAACAAATAATAACGAAGATTTTGAATGGCACAAACTGTAAGATCTGAAAAAATTCATGAACAATAACTATAACAATATATCGGTACTGTAAAACCATAGATTTTGTATCTCTAGAACTTCCATGTGAAATCTGCATTTTTTCGATTTTTTGAGGTCTTTTTATTTGTCACAAGCATTATTTTCAATTTAAAAATCTAAAACGAATTGCAGAGTATGTATTTGGGCGCTTGACATGTCTCCGATTTTTCTCAGAATTTCTAAACATCATTAACTAGGGAAAATAGGCCAAAAACTAATTTTTCGATTTTAACGCAGTAAATTTTTCTTGATGCCCTATCGAATGACCCATCGGCCATATAATTCGACTCAAGGGCACTTTTGTCCTCCTTATCCGGCTATACCCTTTTAATAGGATTTTTAGGATGCAAATGGGTTAAAGTAGTAACCACTATAAGAAGTTTTAAGTTTCCAGTTTCGGTTTGATTGATTGAATTTTTTTGATTCTGTGGGACGTTTTAGGGTTCGTATGTCGTAGTCAACGTGTTAATAAAGCAACAAAACGAACATGTCCTACTTCTATGTACATGGAAGTCCAATCGATCTCACTCATTACGAAGAAACGTCCTCCTCCGCCGATATTCTTGAATTTCATCGGTACCCTAACTTCCTCCCCTACGAAGCTCTTCTTACAGTCAAACGATTCGTTTCTGGACGTCGTATGTCTCCAATCTTCACTGCCGCCGACACTAGTGACAGTACCTTCCGTTAACTGTAAACGACGATATTTGGTTGATAACAACAGAATAATTATCGTTACTACTAAAAATCAAGATATACCTCTGCTTCGTCCGGATAGAGTCCTAGATCCGAATGAGAAGCGATCGACGACCTCTGGATACTTGTCACGCCATTGAATTTCTCGTGCGACAGGTTTCTTTCTGTGAAATAAAATTTTTCTTGATACTAAATTTATCCCGAAATATTGGGCATTAACGTACGTTTGAAAATTTAGTACGTTTCCGATGCTGTAACGCAAAATTGATATCCGTTCGTCAATTTCATAGAAATGAATATTAAAAATATTAACCCTTAATATTCCGAAAATTTTGTCCTTCAGCAACCCCAACTATTAAAACGCAAACGTAGAAAACCAAAAATTTTATTCGAAAAAAGGGAAATTGAAAATTTTTGTGAATTTATTTACTTTGATTTCTTTTATTGGTTTATTCCAATGTAAATAAAAGAAGTATTGTTATTATTACTATTGAACAGAAAATTGAGAATGTCTGATATAATACTAGATTGTATTGAATGAGTTTTCGAATAATGGAACTACAGTGTTTACTGTGTATATGTCCCAAATGCCTAGTCGATAAAAGTCCCAAAGGGTATACCCTGTGAGGAGTCATGAACCGTGGCCACTAGAGCTTCGCTATCCTTTTCTACGTTCAGCGTGGATCAAAGAATCTCCTGGGCGATATATGTCCCTGTCTAGATCCGTGTTTTGAACAAATATCGAGTAAACATTGTATTGCCAAACATATTTTACCTAACAAAATCGGAGGATCCCGAAATCCATGGAGCCTGATGGTTACTGGTTTTCCATCCTGCACGTTCAGTACCAGAATTTCTTCCGGCTCGTCGACAACGTTGCAGTAAAACGAAACGATCAATTTCATTAGCATACCAGGCGGAATGATAGTACTGTTCTCCACTATAGGTTTTATCAGAACTTGAAAATAAGAACGATACGGCCGTCCTTGTATTCTAAATTTCGCCGGTGACGTAGTAATATTTTGCAGTGTGATCGTTTTCTATAGCATCATAACACCAGCAACGTTGGTTACGTAAAATGGTACTGCCATTACGTGAACAATTCGAAATCGAAAACGTACCTTGTATAGTTTGTGCAATTTGAAGTTACGAAACTGTACATAATTTGAATTTGCGACAAGTATTGTTTTTTTGAAAGTCGATTCTTATTATACTTCTTTGAACTGCAGCGCTTGGACGAGGATGTGATCTTAATAACGGCCTAATTTTTATTCAAATGGATAATTATTTCGAACCATGTGATAAAGTACAGGAAAAAAGAAAAGTATATTGGCTTGTATATAACAAAAATAGTGGGATAAAAATGATTAAATTGTTGAGTTTGGTTTCGAATATATCACCTCAAAAATAAAAAGATAAAGAGGATATATGAAATATTTTTGTAAGAAATATATTTTCTAATATATTCGTATAATCTCATATTGAATTAATACTTGTCGACACGGATTTTCCGGAAACATGTAATTTCTGTTAATAGTGATTGCAAATCCTTTTGAGGTCTATAAGTTGATTTGGATAATAATAATAATTTGTTGTACTCATCCCAAACTTTCAGTTTCGTCGGTTCTAACATTGAATCACTATGATCTACAAATAACAATATTCACTAACTCTACTATTTGACAAATAACAGTACTTTGTTAACAATTTTCGTACCTAATTGTGTCTCGTATTCTTCACTATCAGCATCATCAATTCTTAACATCCGCTTAGCTCCTGCATTAACACTGCACGTGCATTCTTTTAACAGTTTTATATCAGTTACACATGCATTTTGTAATTGGTATCTGCAAGTCTATAATTTCAATTATTTAAAACTTTTTTCTTACTTAAGCATTATTAAATATCGCATTAATACCGACACAACACGTAAAAGAAGACTTTTGACTGAATATTATATTTTTTCGACCAGTATCGATCACGTTAAATGACATTTTCCAATTGTATAATCTAGACTGTAATGGATTTTGGGATCTTTGAATGTTTATTGTATCCATTTTCTTCTTGTTTTTCAAGGAACTTGGTTCTATAGAAGCCTTCACAAACCTCGTTAATCAAACATAAGTATCATTGGTTTTGACAGGAGTTCATTACAGTTGACAAAAGAATACTTTAGAATATATTATCATTTAATCGCCAATCAAAAGATGTGAGGAATTGTACATAAATAAAGGAAAAAAGTTTATAATATACAATACGAACACATACTCATAGAATTCTTTAAATTTTATTTTCTAATTTTGTAAAAATGTTTTTTCAAGGAAGTAGTACCAATATACCAAATAATAATATAAAAATAATGATTATACGCGTATATGTACATTCTGTTTATTGTACAAAACATTGTATATAACATATTTAATGTTACTATTTAATATCTTTGTACTTAAATAAATAACATTAAGTAAAATCAGAAAATAAAATTAAAAAGTTCTACATATGCGTACTTAATATATCACACAGTTGAAAAGCTAGCAAGGGTACAATCAAGAAAAGAATCTATTACATTAGTTTTAAGATTATGATTTATTTGGAAACAATTTTTTTTATATAAAGGTTTAGAGAATGAAGTTCTATGTACAAAAGGGTTACGTTAGTAAAATACTAGGATTTTATATTCCTGGCCGTACACCGTGCAAAATAGTTTCCTCTTACACTGAGAGACGTAGTACATGTACATATACATGTATAATCATATTCATCACGTGTAGTTCTTTCTCCTCTTTCATTTATCGCGAGCCCCTTATGGCTCTCTATACTTAAACGCTTGAATCTAGTTTCACCCTATGGACGTTGACAAAAAATGCTGCTTCCGTCCAACGTCGCGATTACATAAGGTACACTTATTACATTTATCATAATCCGCAATTCGTAAATACAAAGAACTCCTTTTTTTTAATCATTATTTTTTTTTATCATTCAATCTCTCTATGTATAATCCTTTTGTAAAATGCATATAGACATCATATGTATGATTTTCCACGTATACGAGTTTACAGATTACGCTTTGTACAATCTAGCGATACAAATATGCAAGAAAGATCATTATTTCCTCAGGACATGGATCCAAATCGGACGCTTGAATTTTGTTCTCTCTCTCTCACCTACGTGTTTTCTTAACGATTTTCCATCGTTTACAGGTTCGATTAACAAAAAAAGAAATTAATATTCTTTCGCTTGATAGAAGCATACGGCGCAGAAGCATTAGTCTTATTTATTATATTTGCATTTTTTTTAATTCAGAGTATCTTTAAGCTGAAAAGGAATGGGCTTAATAACGAGACGCGCATCGTGTTCCATTAAACAACACTGTATTTTCGTCTCTCTTCTCTCTTTTCTTTTCTTAAAGCCTGTATAGATTCAGAAATGACGTGATCTTTGATAAGAGTGCACTTATTTAATCTATATGTAAGCATACACAGTCCATGGAAACGCAAAATAAGATTTTTTGCGCTTATGAGAAAGATGATTTACAATATGAATTTTAAAAATTCACGCACGGACACCATCTTGGCCTGCCACGAAAATGCAATTTAGAATAAAAGAAACGTTTCGCATCGATCGTCCATTGAGAATGTTCAACACAGTCAAACTAGGTTCAAGCTTTCAGTGAAAATTTTCTGTCGTATTTTTTTCTTTTAAATAGTCAATTACATTTTATATTTACATCTGATAATTTTTATAAGCGCCAATTGGTCTCGATAACTACCATAGCTTGTCTGGCGAGTCCTCTATGTTACGATGACGATAAGCTTGGACGTTGTATGCAGGGAATAAAGGTCTTTATTAAACGCCTATTATTGTTTAGAAAATATAAAACCCCAGATTATACTTCACTATCCTACAAATACAATGCTTACTTCAAACTTGTGTGTGTAATGGTGTCGCTTTGTAATGTGATATTGTTCCATCCGCTTCAATCTTAGGCAAAAAACCTGCGGTCCCCCTCGTATTTTTTTTTTTATAAATTAAACGATAAAATGTAAAATACCAGCCGTTTCGTTTTACACTGAGACATGAATATCTAAAAGAATCGTTCCCTTCATCATAATCTAATTCAAGATTTCTGCATTTTGTTGATTCCTCCTGGTATCTTTTTTTTACACTCTGTTTATTCTTTTTTTAGCTGGAAAATTTCAATATATGATTTTATCCATTGCAATTGTACGAAGTGAACGTTCTTACATATATACAACCCACGGTCACCCTTAAGCGTACAACTTCCATGTAGATTGTTATAGTTCGATGCACGATCGCTTATTACAATCCGTTTGTGTCGGTTACTTTCGTGAGTTCTCTTCACTTGCCAAGTCCTAGTGCTGCATACTGTTCTTCCGTTACTTCTGTCATCATCAGATTTCCATCCGGTAAGAGTAAAACTACACGTCTGGTACCTCCTGATTTTCAACATAAGCAAAATGCAATGTCAGCACCATTTTCTTAATACAAGAAGAAATTGCGTTTCATGTACGAGGTAAATCACCAGAAACAGAACATTTACATACAATTTCTTTCGTACTGTTAAGGAATAACTTATTTGAAATCATTAAATTCGTACTGTTATTTTCGATACCGTTATTTGGAAATAAAGATAATATTGATTCATTTGAAATAATGGATATTTCAAATAATGTATTATTTCATAATTTTATTTTAAATTTAACAAGAAAAATAATCCTGAAAATAATATACAACGAAGTATGTCAGTGTAAACCAGACTCGAAACTTCTAATCAGGTTACTTTATATAATTTTGAAGGACAATTTCACAATTATCTCAAATAATTATGAAATAAAATGACCGTAGACTCGATTATCCGAGTCCCATTTAACTGAGATTCCATATTATCCGAGGTGTTTTGATCTTTACGGTACAGTGATTTTTCTATACAGGGTGGGGCATTTAAATGGGAACACCTAAATATCTCGGTTATTATTAGTCGTACAAAAAATCTCCACAGAATAAAGTTGTACTGTTTCAAGGGGCGAATTTGATGACGGTAAAAATTTTTTCTGAAGGTCATTGTTTTACAAGATTTCAAGGTTATCGATATTTTTTTTAATGGAATCATATATTTTTATTCTCGCTATGTGATAGCCGAGGTCAAGACGAATCCAACTACCTGTAATATTATGACCTTCACGTGATCTTGAGTACGAAAAATTCATAAAAGTAGAACACTTGTAAACAGTGAAATAACGGTGACATGATCCCCCTAGGATTTCAAGAGATGTTCTTGAACCTTGACTAATGACTATAAACACGCTTACAATAAATTATAAACACTGATACAAATTCTTCTCCTTGCGGTGACTCTAATCAGTACGTTTAAGAAATTCATCGGGATTTATTCGATTGTGAAAGATAACGTTACTTTTCTGAAACGATGGTGTACAGTAATGCAGAAGAAGTAGAAATTATTTTAGTTTATGGTGAGGCTAAAAGTAACTGAGTACAAGCATTTCAACTGTATGCAGGAAGATACCCGGAGAGAAATGATACTTCTCGACAAAGTTATGACCGCATAGTTCAATTGTTTTGTAAAACAGGGAGTATTAAATCACTGAACAGAAAACGGTCAAAGCCTGCTCCTGGAGAAGATGCCGAAACTTTTGTATTGGCTACAGTCAATATTGATCCTACTACAAATTGTCGAAAAATTGGACGTTCTTTATTCTTTGTTCTTTATTGCAACGTCATACATTTCATCCACACCATATTTCCTTACATCAGGAGCTTCATGGCAACAACTTTGAGAATCGGGTTGCTTTTTGTACATAGACATTGTAGCAAATACAAAGACATGAATATTTTATGACGTTCTCTTTACTGACGAAGCTCCTTTTTATAACCATGGACAACTGAATACACATAATATGCATTATTGGTGCACTGAAAACGCGAAATGGCTGCGACAAGTTGTACACCAGCGCTCATGGAGTGTAAATGTATGGTGTGGAATCGTTGGTGATAACAAACTCAAAGTCACGTGAAGATCAATATTACAGGTCGTTGGATTCGTCTTGACCTCGGTTATCACATAGCGATAATAAAAATATATGATTCCATTTAAAAACATATAGATGACCTTGAAATCTTGTAAAAAAATGACCTTTAGAAAAAATTTTTACCATCATCAAATTTGCCCCTTGAAACAGTACAACTTTATTTTGTGGAGATTTTTTGTACGACTAATAATAACCGAGATATTTAGGTGTTCCCATTTAAATGCCCCACACTGTATATGTCACCAAGGCCTGGATGATAAACGTCGTGGAATTATCCCCACTACCGTGGGGTATGCCCCGTGAGGGGCCTCGAAGCTCAAGAGACCTCGGTCGCCGAGGAGTGTAACATAATATGAATCGGGTATATCGGTGTGAGACCAGGAGACCCCTTCTAATCGATAACAAAGTTTCTATATCTTTCATTATTTTTTTATGGAATTTTCACCTACATATTCGTAGCATTTTATACCCAATATGATAAAGTTTTGAATGCAAGGAAGGACAGAATATGGGGAAGAAAGAGAAGCAGAAAGTCGTAGCGTTCGGGAAAGATGAAAGACTGGCGTGAGCTCAAGCCTTTACATCAAAACTTGAACTTTTTTATTATTAATCATTTTTTTATGAGTCTTTCACCAATATATTTGTGGAATTTTTCTGATTAAAATGATACCAAACATGATATCAACCGGATCATAGTTACACTAATTTTCCGTTGACATAATCGTAAGGGAAAGTAACTTTCATCGTTCATTACACAAGTAAATATCATCGGAATTATATTATATTTTATATCATTTGCATTAGAAAAATGCCACGAATAAGTTGATGAAAGCCCTATGAAAAAATAATGAAAAATAAAGAAGTTTGGTTATTGGATTAGTAGTGGTCTCCTGCTCTTACATCGATATACCCGTCCTGTGTTATGTTTACACTCCTCGGCGGCGAGCATCGCTGTTCTTTTCTACGTTCGGCGCGGACCTTCTAGACCAGTGATGAGCAACTCGCGGACTGCGGTGGGCCAAAAGTGGAAATCTAATACTACGCGCGGGCCGCAACGAACATAACATTAAATACTTTGTTGCGTCGCCAGTTCCAATTTCGGTCTGTGTTTACGCTACGGTCTCTCAATGTCGCTTTAATGAATTTATTATTTTAAAACCCTGGTATGGCTGAAAAGTATTGCTATGCGAAATGTACTGCACTCAATGACATTTGATGATACCAGCTCGCATACCAGATGCAGTACTCTCAAGTGAATTTCGCAGCTTTAAATTTAAACTTGCTTGTAATTCATCTACCACGTCTTTGCGTAACTGTTCTTGCAGATTATTACATTTTAAAGAATGTTTACTATCATAGTGTCTCTTAATATTATATTTTTTCAACACAGATATTTTTTCACTGCATATCAAACAAACAGCACTTTCATTGATATAAGTAAAAAAGTAATCGTACGTCCAACTATCGATAAACTGCCGATGTTCATTTTCAATTTTACGTTTACCAGAATTCGAGCTCATGGCAAAATATGAAAATACTCGACCGTTATGCGAAGAATGTGTTTTCTGGAGCAGTTCAGCGAAGACTGTCGAATACTAGAAAACATAGCCGAGAAGCAACAACAATGTATCGCAAATCGTGGATGAAGGCCTGCGGGCCACCGCGCCTGGTTCCGGCGGGCCGCAGTCAGTATGCTACTGGGCCAAATGCGGCCCGCGGGCCGCACGTTGCTCATCACTGTCCTAGACGATAAGTGACATCAAGACCCATTTTGCTGACATATATCGAGAATTCACTGTACTCAGATTTTGTTAAAACAGTTAATCAAACTTTCAACCGATTAAACAATTAATCAAACTTAAATATATTTGCAACATTGCATTGTCAAAATGTTTTTTGTGTTTTTATTGTACGATTTATGAATGCATCGACCCTACTGTAACATGTTATTTAAAACGGTATTTCAAGTAATGTTATTTCAAAAGTGATTGCAGACATGGAAGTAATTATAAAATAAAATAACCTATTATTTGAAGTAATATTTCAAATCTGTCAAATCTGTCTGTCAAATGGTCTGCTTTTAAAGTGCCTACGAGGAACTGAAGTATTCTGTTTCCGGCAACTCAGCCTCTATAATTTCACTATACATTACCTGGTGTAGGTTCTTCTGCTTGTACAACTTGAGCTACAACTTGCCCATGACCATCGCCATCTTCCTGGCCCTCGGTCACGTCAGTCGTGTTCGAATTATCCATAATAGACATCACCATCGGATTTTCAGTAGGTTCCGAGGCGCCTTCCTTCACATAGAATTGCGAAGCCAAGTTCACCTGATCGGGTATCAGCTGAGCAACAGCTTCGGCAACAGCATGGTCCAATGTTAGCACAGATCCGCCATCCCCTTGTTGTTCCGTGGTAACGTATACGCATTGTTGCTCACCGTCAGCTTCACGTGTCACCAGTAACGTTTGACCGTCGTCGGCTTGTCCGGTCACTTGATAAACAACACCATCCTCGCCTGTTATCGTTACCAAATTCGATGTATCCTCAGGAGTTACCTTCCTTTCCTCAGGCAACTTCTCTTCAGGCTTGGTCACATCAGCAGATGTAATGGCAATTGTGCTGGTAGACGTAACCGTGGCTGTAGACAGTGCAGCCGCGATAGAAGCCTCGGGAGTAGGTGTTGTTTCGGTTAACGGTGTCGACGAGGTCGTGGCTGGTACAGCCACAGCTGGAGCAGTGTCATCCAAACAAGGAAGGTCTGGAGCAGGTACGGACACGTTTGACAAGTTGATTTGTGCAGGTTCGCTTGTCTGAACAATAGTGCCTGTTGTTCCTCCAGGACTCATCTCGACTCTCATTATGCCACCGCCGTCGGTGAGGGACTCGAGGGAAGGTAGAACCAATTCTGTGGTGGTAGTTGTAGCTGGGACGCCGATGCTGTCCGTCGTAGCGGTAGTTGTTTTAACAGTGGACAAGGGTGTCGTAGGTCCTGGCTCGGGTTCTGGCTCGGCTGGCTGCTCAACGGGCTCCCCATCTGGCCCAATGATACGTCCTGTTAATGGACACAGCGTAAACGGTCGAGGTGGACTATCCGGTTCCGTAGTGGTTATGGTATCTGTTTCCGGTGGTGGAAGCTCTGGCTCACCCTCGCTGCTACTTTCTTCGGAGCCGACCTCGTGAAATTCCATGTGAAGGCCATCGCCCTCAGCCAATTTACTCTCTTTCGGTTTGTTTCCTGGTGTTGTAGCTGACGGTGTCTCGGCCAACTTCCCTCTACCTCGTCCGACACTAACACGAGCTCCTGCTAAGAGACCACGGCCACCGGATGTAATACCTGCTGCCTCTTGAGCTTTTCTTTTTGCCATAAGTAATTTTTGTTGCGGAGATAATAATGACTGTGGCTTACCGACTGGTGTTTTCGGTGATTGTTTCACCTGTTGCACTGGACTAGTTCCAGACTTTACCACTTGCTTCGGCTGTGAACTAAGCACCGTGAATTTCGGTCGAATTTGTGTGACGTTCCCAGGACTCACAGAATTGCTTTGCGTGGTCACGGTTGTCGTTCGTTTTTGTAGCACCTGACGTGTTTGCTGGCCTTGAACTTGTCTCGGGGCTGGCGCCCTAACAGGTGTGCGAATCGTGGATCCGATTCCGAGTACACTAGTTGGTGTTGTCGCGCGCAGTGGAGGTCTCGGTAACAATGGTCGACCATCCGCACTGCGTTGACCAGTAACAGGTCCAGGACGTACTCCTGTACTTATTCTCGGCTGCAAAGTGATAGGAGCCGGCACCGCGGTCACAACATGTATCTGCGGTAACTGTGTCGGATCTGGTTTCGGCTGAATCTTTATGGGCTCTGTTTTCTGTGCACCTCCTGGTTTACTTGCAACCGTCTTCGAAACTACTTTCATCTGGGTTACTACTTGACTTCCATCCATTTTAGATACCACTTTAACCGGCGTTACGGAATTCGACTGCGAGGCAGATATTACTTGCTTTCTTACTACGTTGGTATTATCCCGATTTTGAACCATCAATACACCTTGTGTTGTCGGCGAACCTTTTACAGCCAACTTTCCGCTAGGGGACGAATCCAGCTTGATGATGCCATCCTTCCGTGACATCACGTACACGCCGGACGTTAAGTTTGGCATTTGTTTAGGATCTACTTTAACAACTCCCTTCGCGTTGGCGACTAAAACTGGCGGTTGGTTAGACTTTGTTCCTTCAGGAGATTGCAGACCCAATGAAGTCGCAAGATCCGAGGACGAACCACTAGCTCGGTTTGATCCATTCGACTGTGCATTGGCACGGTTAAACGCGCGTTGAATCACGTCACTACGGCCCAACCTCTCTTCATCGGATTCTCCAGTCCAATCGTCGTCACTACCCGTGTCACCTTTCGCTCGTTTCGCAGCACTGCTGCCTCCGTCTTCAGAGTCGCTCTCAGAATAGTCCATTCTTCTTTTACCCAATACTAAAAGATGAACAAATCTGAGTTGTGTCTGTAATGTATATTGTCCACACTTACAAAGCACAGATTGTATAAAATATTAATGTGTATCTTATTATTAAACTACAAATCTTTATACATTTATAGTACAGTATACTCCCCCCCCCCCCCTCTCAATAGTTCAGTATACGGCTGTAGGGAAATATTTTTCCACGAAATGAAGTATTATTATGCTTCTCCCCACCATCGATGCTTCCGTGGTCCGAATGTTTAGGCTTTGACGATTACGTAGTATGAGTAGTAGCAGTATGTGTCACCGCTTAGCCAATATTTCGCTAGAGCCGAAAATACGTGTGACTCGGGGCGTGCCCTTCCCACATTCCTTCCAAGAGGCTTCTTTTCACAAAACGAAACAAATAACAAGCAATGGCCTCTTTACCCACTGGTTGTCTCTCCCAACAGTTCGTAAAGCTTCCTCGTGCATAAACCTGGTCATTTGCATTAATCGTTTGATATTTGTTTGCGAGTATGTAATAAAAAAAATTATGACATCAATTTTATATCAACATCTTACTGTATTATAAATATTTAATTAATTAATAATTTGAATAAAATATGTATGTATGTAAATAAAAGAGGTGTATCATTTTTGGTATGTATTGAACGAACTATTAGGAGAGTCGCTTTTTGAAATACGAACGCGAGCATGCTTCCTCAATAATGGGGGAACCGTTCGAACACGATGAAAGAGAAGGCGAACTATTGGGCGAGAGTACTACACTTATAAATATTCAAGAACTTCTAAAATACACAGGTTGATAATATTAAGATTCCACTTAGTTTGTCGCTTTAAATTCCTCTAAAAAAAAAATGCATGAGGTATTTACATGCAGTCTACTTGATCATAAAAGTATACATACAATCATTATCTTCATCTTTCATAGAACCACACCATTGCTTCACTTGATCCATAGCTTTTGATTTACTCGAGCGCATTGGTCTCCTAAATACAGGATGAAAACATAAAACATAATTAAAACATAATTATTTCGATATTTATGGAATTTTACAATGAATAACGAGTAAAACATTGTTGCCTTACCCTACTTGAGCTGCAGTACTTGGTCCAGGTTTAGCTTCCGCTTTTATAACCGTTTTTTGAGCTGGATGTGCACCTCGAGCAGCTGCCTTTGCAGTAGCTTGCTGTTGCGCTGCCTTCAACTCTTTCTGTTTTGCCAGATTTCTTTCAAATTCTTCTAATAAATGTTTACACGTCGCTACATGCTCAGCAGGTTCCCATGTATTATGCTCACTTCAAATATTGCACATATTTAATAAAAATTGTCGTCATTATCTAAATTCGTATATAGCTTTCTAGAAAACTTACTGTCCATATCCTTCCCATTTTAATAAGTATTCTGAACACCTCTTTTTTGGATTGAATCGTTTAGCTAAGATTTTCTCTACTGTATATTCTTCATCAGTTGTATCCCTATCTTCTTCACCAGCCTTACTAGATTTGCCCTACGAAAGCAAATTAATTATTTTTACAATTAATGTAAAAACTGTGAATTAATTAGCTGACTAAATGTAATAAGCTAACTTTAGGTTTTATAGAAGGTTTCAATTTTGGTTTTTCTTTCTTTTCTCCTTCAGGATCAAAGAATTCTTTTTGATTCTTCACTTCAGAGCCTTTAGCATCCTTCTTATCTGCTTCCTCTGGCTGTCCATTTCTAATAACTTTACGAACAACTACAGGTTTCCCTACAGAAGTACAAGGTGAATTCCAGTAACTGAGTCTTTATGAAATTTTAAAATATAATTAATTTTTCATACAGAATCTACCTTCTGCATTGGCTGTTTGATTTTGCCTTGGTACATCTTGCATCTTTGCATTACTGATTTTTGTAAAAGTTTGAATAGTTTTCCCAGCTGCAATCCAGGAATCCCTAATGTGCGTATCCATTTTACACCATTTTTGATAAAGTTTCCACGAGTTTGTAGAGTCCCTATCCGGACCTTCCTGCTGAATTTGTGAACCTTTCCACAAGAGGAAAGCCCAAACTTGTGCTTTCTGTTCATTCTATAATAAATCATAATAAAATGAAATAACTCTGCTATGGTCTGCCTGTATTATTTTTTAAAATTGTTAATAAGTAGTACTAACATTACTATTTTCACGAAAATGTGATGTTTGAGTGCAAGCGCCATCTTTTGTACGATGCTTTTGAAATTCTTCAATAAAGTGAAAAACTGAATGACACTGTCCACACACAAGAACGTCTAATCTTCCCATTTCCTCTTGTGCAGCTGATAATATAATAAAAATATGTTACAAAAGGTAAAAGTGAATATGGTCTGCTTGAATTTCGTCTTGTATTTAAATATAGTGAAAAAGGTCGGTATGTCAGGTTCCTTAATTTTCTCTACCAATAAACTACCGACTTGTTAATTCTACAAACCCTTATGAAACTGTACAAAAGAATCTATTTATACAAGTTTCAAAATTTAGCAATACATACTCTCATAACATTTTATTAAACCTTAACACTCCATTGGCTCTGCTACAGAGACATCTAACATTTGTTTAACTAACGCTCCAATTATTTTTTAAACACATGTTAGATATCTTCGTAGTGGAGCCAACAGAGCATTAAGAGTTAAATATGAATGTTTGTATTGCTTCAAAACTTTTTGTGACTTTCTTACAAATACAGTGGTTACTCGATATATGTCCAAAACATGGATCTAGGCAAGGAGATATATCGGATAGGAGATATTATTCTTTGATCCATGTCGAATGTATATCACTGATATACCCGACCTGTATTATGTTACACTCCTCGGCGACCGAAGTCTCTGAGCTTCATGGCCCCTCACGGGATATATCCCGCAGCAGCAGGGATAGTTCTGGAACTTTCATCTGTGAGACTTTTGGAAAATAAATAGAGTAACCACTGTATAGGATACATACAAATATTTTTAGAAATAAGTAAATGATTTATTAGAACAATCTTGCGCACATAAAAGTAATAAACATTACCTTTAATAGCAGTAGGATTACTACTGATGGCTGAAGGGCCATCGCCTCCCTCCATTTTGCTCAGCACGACGATATTTAAATCTCTATCCGCAATGTTTTTTTCTAAAAATTAATTGACCTTTAAATTCAATGTACAAAAAGCTTGCGTACATTACATAATGGGTCAAATTAACATTGTCTCGCCATAGCTTAATTATTTAACAATTAAAAAAGTATTTTATCATAAAATTAAAATTCACTGTACAATCACACTTATAGCATATTATAGATCTACAAAACAAAAAAATGAAGGTTTTCATTGCTAGAACAATATTGTGCATTATAATGTATGGATGATACACGAAAATTAAGTAAAGAGAAATTATTGAAAATAATCAAATCCAACATTTAATTTTTACTGTGTACTTACAAAACATCTATGAATCGGTATTAATAAGTTAGGTAGTGCACCAGTGAATCCTACTAATATTGTTTTCTAGAAAGTTATATACATGATTTAAATAAGAAAAAAAATTTTTTCCACCAATAAGCAGTATAACGAGTCGTTAATATTGTTATCAATTTGTACCGCAAGCGAACAAAATAAAAATTAGATGATTTAGAATTCAAAGTTTCGCGGGTCTCGTAAAAATTTACACGCAACATGCCGGTGGAAATCGAACTGCGAACATTTTTTAATAAGACACCACTGACGTTGTTACAGCAATACAGAGGTTCACTGCACTCACACACACCATTACCATTGGTAAATTTCTAAAGCGTTTGCGATCCCGCAAGTTATGACGAACCGTACGCGAGGATACTTTTTATTTAAACTAAACAAATTCCCGCATAAATGGTAAGACATCAGATGCACAGCATGGAGTCATTGTAAACGCGGCCAGTGGCGTAAGTTACCAACGAATAAAACTCACAGATAATTCGATCTTGGAAATAGTAGCCGGCTCACCCGTGAAAGAAAGTTACCGATACAACGTGACTATTCGAACTGCGGACAACACGGCCGTTTAGAATCGAAAGAAACATTTAGAAACGATGCCATTGCCGCCGTCGCCGTGGTCGCCGCCGCAGACTCGTCCTCCGTCTATCATGAGCAAGCCGATGCTCGTCAAGATGGCTCTCGTCACGAAAACTCTCCCCGACTATTCACTTCCTGTCCACCCATGAATATTTTTCGAACACACCCGTTCGATACTAATCTCAATGGAACCAACAATAAAACCAATGATATTCACTTACATCTGGTATACCGTGGAAAAATCGGACTTTCTTGTTCTGGAAAATTGCCGTCGCCGCACGAGATGGGATGAAAACAGTGATCGCGTCTGACGACAGTGGCGCCATGGCGCCTACTCGCCGCGGCAACAGCTCACCTTTTTGGCGGGAAAATATTACTCTACAATATACCTTCCCTCTTTTTTCTCGACGATATCTTTTCTATAGAGATCAATTTTACAGTCGGATTATTACGTTTGATACGATTCGCCGATAAATATATTGAAATGTTCGGTTTAAAAAACTGGTAAATCGCGAACGTTCCGTTATTGATTTCAAATCTGCCGCTTTAATTCATCGGGTTCTCTTATGTTCCGGCACTGTATTGAGTGTATAGAAAAGGCAAGTTTATGTTAATTAATGTCAGCAAGACGATTTCGCAAATACTTAGTCATTGGTTATTGCGCGCAGATTTATGAATGGTGTATGATTAATTAATTCTTTCCTTTAGCTGTAATTCGAATTTCACACGCCCACGTTTTACTTATATCGACGATATACGTTTCCTCCTGATTTACAAGGAGAAATTTCAAATAATAGGTTCTTGTATTGACCGAGCACACGCGGAAAAGATACTGGTTCGGTTCAGAGTATCGTATATGCATACATTAATATGAATTGATGCCACTTTTTGAAAGTTTCTGTAGTAAATA
The DNA here is from genome assembly GCA_028454245.1 of Halictus quadricinctus. NCBI lineage: Eukaryota > Metazoa > Arthropoda > Insecta > Hymenoptera > Halictidae > Halictus > Halictus quadricinctus. The sequence continues at coordinate 746,087 of CM052115.1, read as the reverse complement.
CTAGTTTATCATGTCGTTCATTTGAAAATATGGAGCTACTTTATTATTATTTTTTTCAACGGTGATCTTGGCCCATTATACTTTTATGTTATTGGTAGTATAAACAAGATTAACCTAGTTCATGAGGATTTAGTTTATCAGAACCGGTGTAAAGTAAGCACACTTTTAAATATACTTATGAAAATATATGCTTGAATTATGATTTTTAATTAAGGCAGATTCTATTGTTCTCTTACAGTTTTATGTATTTGAAAAACTGAAAAATGGCTGATGAAGAAGAGGAGAAAGAATATCGGTGGGAGACTGGTTATGAAAAGACATGGTATTCATTTATTTATTGTAACATTCTCTACTTGTATGTGTTGTATTGTAATATTCTCTACTTGTCACTTTATAAATAATTGGAAATAATATTTTTATTTAGGGAAGCGATTAAGGAAGATGATCATGGACTTTTGGAAGCATCGGTTGCAGATATTATTCACAATGCTAAGAGGAAACGTCAGATGGATAAAAAGGTTGGTGCCAGATTAGGGATGATGAGGCATCTTTATATAATTCTCGATGTTTCTGAATCAATGTCCAATCAAGATTTAAAACCATCTCGTTTCTTATGTTCTTTAAAGGTATATATTCGACAATTACTAGTTGTAATTTTTGTCTACTATATGACTTTATATTATCTATTAATGTAATAACATTATCCGGTTTAAGCTGCTAGAGGATTTTATTGAAGAATTCTTTTATCAAAATCCTATAAGCCAACTAGGAGTAATTATTACAAGAAATAAAAGAGCAGAAAAAATCAGTGATTTGGCTGGAAACTCCAAAAAACATATTAAGGTAAATATTCTTTTTTAATCGTTACCAATCTGTAACTTGCTTTTTTAAAATATATTTTTCTTTCCCTTTTAGGAGTTAAAGGCCATGCAGCAGCTTCAACCAGCAGGTGAACCATCGTTACAGAACTCACTGGAATTAGCTTTAAAATCTTTGCGATTGCTACCGTCACATGCTAGCAAAGAAATATTAGTAATTATAGGAGCTCTCACAACATGTGACCCTGGAGATATTAATGAAACACTACAAGTATGTGTTATTATTAGAGGTGTGCGAGAATCTGAAGATATTCGGGTTCTCAAATGTATCGGGATTATTCTCGGGAATTCAAAAAATTTTCGAGAACCCGACTCGTATCGACCGATGTCTTCTTTACTCGTTCCAACCATCGGATACCCGACATTTTCAGGTTCTCACACAACTCTACTTACCGTACCAAGCCAGTACATAGAATAAAAGCCAAAGCCCATTATTTTAATAATGATGTACTGTAATTCTAGAATATGAAAACAGATTGTGTGAGGTGTAGTGTGATAGGTTTAGCTGCTGAGTTATACATTTGCAAAAAAATGGCCACTGCAACTGGTGGAGAACACAGTGTTGCGCTGGATGATAAACATTACAAAGAGCAATTAAATATGCATATAGACCCACCACCAGCTGCAACCAGACTGGATGCTGCTCTTGTAAAGATGGGGTTTCCTCATCATGCTTTACAATCTTCTGAAACTGAAACATCTATGGCAGTGTGCATGTGGTAAGTTAATTTTATTTTGTTCCGATTATCAACTTATGGATACATGCAAATTTTTTTATTATATAACTGTTTAGTTTTATCATGGAAACAACACGTTTTCTTTACAGCCATGCAGTGAGTGCAGATGAAACTGTTAAACTTACAAGTACAGGATATCTGTGTCCACAGTGCCTTAGTAAACATTGTGAACTTCCTGTTGAATGTAGAGCCTGTGGACTCACCTTAGTATCTGCTCCTCATTTAGCTCGATCTTATCATTATTTATTCCCTGTTGAATCATTTAAAGAAGTAACATTTGAAGGAACCCCTTCAATTTGTTATGGCTGCCAAAAAGCTTTGTCACAAAAAGACAAAAAGGTATAGTGTGTACAATTTACTATATTAAGAAATATATACATATAACTTTATTTAAGTTTAAATCGATGTCTACAGATATACATTTGTAATAAATGTAATCAAACGTTTTGTTTGGACTGTGAGATATTCATCCACGAGTCTTTACACACGTGTCCAGGCTGTGCAACAAATCCAGATACATATCAAAGGTCCGCGGAAAGAGCTTAATTGTACTAATTGTATGTAGAGTAATATAATTAATTTTAGTTATTTTGTACTAAATATTTTAATATTGTATACTGTAATCTAGGATCAGTTCTACATACAAAAACTGTTTAAAACTGATCCGTGATATACGGAGATCTCTTACCAAAGAGGAATAAATAAGTTACAAAAAGTAATTATAATGGCAGTGCTTTATTACTTTTTTCACAGAGAACATTTCCTTTGACAAACGAGTTACAGATTCTATTTGAAAAATAATCTGATTCACAGTTTAGTGTCTCCAATGGATTGAAAGTAATTTTCAGAAAGTTCAAACACTTCTAGAAAATGATTATGAACTGTTAAGCAGTGATTCTCAATCTATTACTGCCAAGGATCGTAACTATTACCTAACCCGATTGATGCGTTGAGAAGATTATTACTACCTATAATATCCATAAATCGATGATTCATAAACAAATGAAAGTGCGAAACATACTTTCTAATAAAATGCAAGTTAAAAGGTATATAGATATAACGTATTGCGTACACGTAAGTCATTAAAAAAATTACTTATGTGTATTAATTCTCGTACGCCGTTCGGACCAATTGACCTGAAAATAATGCTTCATTTAGCATTAAATCATTTTTCTGTAAAAATATACAATTAATTTAAAACTTATACAAATTATTTTACAAAATATATAAAGATAACGAGTAAAAACTATAAAGACGATAAAGACTTTTTCCCACAATATTTAACATTACAAAGTTAGAACTTTGTCTCTTTATTTTTGAATATTAACTTTCCCTTCAAATTGTGCACTCAAAACTAATTCACTAAGTATAAGAATTATATATTTTAAAATGATCAACAGCTGCGTGAAAAAATTTGTCAATTGATGCGGCCAATAGTCTGCAGTTTCTAATACATTGATAAGGATGAATCTGTTTATTATTTGTTATCGCATGTCTCGATAACCGAATCACGGTATGCCACTGTATAATCACAGAATCTGGTTTATGATTAAGCCCCTCGTTAACTTTTTGTACAAGACCGCCAATATAACTGCCTTCGCCGGTTCATGATGAACCGTAGCCCGTGGAAGCGAAAGCAAAACAAAACATCAGCAGTCGTTTGTGTACAACCGAATGATACAGAGATACTTCTTTCCCCCAGGCAGGGAACCAGAAGTTTTTCCAGCTTAACGCGACCGCTTTGAAATCATGGTGGGAGGTGATTGAAGTTTATTAGCTAGCGGACAGGTGGAAGCGAGCATCGTTATATTAGAGCACATTATTAGTTTGCGATCGTACTCCGGTGCGACCGGTTCCACGGTGTCGACCTACTTCCGATTCGATTACGTATGTCCATCCTGCCTGGACAAAGTGTCCTCGTATATGAGACGTTTCCTCCTCGCCTAGTTTTCTTTCTAACTCGCATTTCCGAAATAAGGTAAGATTAATTTTAATCGCATTTTCGCAGACTTCTCACGAAAATCTGACGTGCTTTCATTATCCCATTATGTTAATTTAAAACATTTGCGGTATTCACTTGTAACTAGACTGCGGGTCTCCTTCCGAGATAGTCATCCGAGAAAGTCGCAATTACATTTTTAATTTTAATGTATAACTAATATAAACATACTTAAACATCCGCTGTGGTGCTTAAAATGAATAATTTCATAGCATTTTTGTATATTTTCTTGCACACTTTTCTAAACCTAAACTTTAGTAGAAAGATCTATTATTTTTTCGTTCTTACTTTTTAACAGTTTTCGATCACTCTTTTTTTTTTGTTTGCTTTGCTTACGTTCTACTCTATAACGCTCCAACTTCCAAGAAGGTTCAAATGACCCAAAGTCTTTTAGTTTAGAATTACTGAAAGTATAAAAGCGCTTTGGTGGGTAATTATTAAATAAATTCGTTTATGTATGAACACATAATAAAAATCACACAGTTTTCGTAAGAAACAACAAATCACTTTAACTTCTAGTTTCGAAGTTTCAACTTACAAGTGAGAGTAATGTATTACCTAGAAGTGTATACAAATACATATGTGTGTACACACACGCGTGTATTATGTGTGTCAGTCAAGGAAAAAGTAGAAGGTTAATTTTGCAATATTTCTTCATGTTATAGTTAACGAACCTGCAACTCGTGTACGTGCAAAACGTGCATTTTATCTTTATTTCGCAGTAACGATAATAAGTTTCTAGCACTAAAGAATTGATTTTTTTTTGCAATAAATAATAACAACTTTAAAAATTTGTGAGTGACTTGTATCTATAATTATGTACTGCGTAGATTTTATGGATTTATGACTGAAATGAATAGGAAAAATAAAAAAATGTAAAGGAATTTAAATAATTTGGGAATGCTATTACATTATTTTTTCCTATTAATGCTTAAAAACATTTGACGTTCCAACGATTATATATTAAAATAGGGACTTCAATACGAATTTCAGATTTTTTTAGACTTTCTTAAAACCTAGAACAGTAAAAAAAATTAATCGTGAGCATAAACGATCCAGTAAGCAGACGGCACACAGTGGGCAATTTGGACAAAATCGGATTCAAAATCAAGGAACTTTCGATAGGAATGAGGTAGAGCGATGAAATTTTTTTTAAATGAAAGCTGCAACTTTGTAGAATATAGGAAAAATAGAGAGATTGTGGTACGAACGTTTTTTAACTTCGAGAAAATTCGTTAAACGCGCACAAATTCAAGAAAATTTTAGTTTTTCTAATACCACGCGCGGAAAAATTTTTTTTTAACATGCTATACATCATTTCCCATAGATTTTTTCACGTTGATTTCAAATCTGGTCTCAAAATTTGTCTACGACCTCAGGATTTCAGGAAATCATTTTTTCGTTGAAATGATTGGATGGTAATAATTTCCCTATTTTCCCATATTCTACAAAGTTTCAGCTTTAATTTAAAAAAAAATTTCATCGCTCTACCTCATTTATATCGAAAGTTCTTTGATTTTGAATCCGATTTCGTCCAAATTGCCCACTGTGCGGCGTCGATAGAAATAATGGTACGTGTCTCAATTTGCGTGTCCATTTGAGAGTACTTTAAAAATGTTTTGCTCTCGAAAATTAACGTGTGAGAGTTAACTACCAGAAAGTCCTCTCAGGTATGTGTCCATTTGAATTTCATACATGTAACTTTCACATGAATTTCGATAGTTATAAGAATATTCGTGAATAGAATAGATGTGCCAAATTTTGCTACAACTGTTGCAGTTTACTTAATCACTTCGCGACCACGGACGAGTTATCTCGCGACGAAATACCGTTCGTACGATGACCACAGACGAGTTATCTAGCGACGCAATGTCGCTTGCGCTATGCCACAGACGAGTTATCTCGCGACGCAATGTCGCTTACGCTATGCCATAGACGAGTTATCTCGCGACCAAGTTTCATTCGTATATCGCCACCGATGAGCTATTGGGATAATTGTTGGGACAAGATTTTTAATTTGAAAATATTTTTAGCAAGAATGATGATTATTTGTCTTTTACATGAAATATTTGGAAACATGGATCCACACATAGTGCTACATTACGAAGCTACATCGACGTGGCATCTCCATCTACTATCGTGCAGAACTACTTGCAAACGAAACTTGGTCGTGAGATAACTGGTTTATGGCATAGCGTAAGCGACATTGCGTCGCGAGATAACTCGTCCGTGGTCGCGAAGTGGTTAATTAGAAAAAAGAAATATCCTAAAAAGAGGAAGAGATACATTTTTTTTTTATAAATCGCGTTACCATCATTTGAAAGGGCCTGCGATATAAAGGGCCCTTTTTTTGTTCGAGTTATGCAACATTGAAGCAAATATTCAACAAAATTGACAAAAATGGTCTTGTTAACTTTAACTGGCTTTAGAAAGCGAAAAAATCATCGTAGAATCTTCTGTAAAAAAGCAATAGAAATAACCTTCCTCTTGGAGGCACTTCTTTTGTTTTTTCAAATTAATTAACATTTCGATATACTAGGTCTTCCTGAAAATATGCTTCAAATTTACACAATTTCCATTTTTAATTGAACTCGCTATATCTCAGCGAGAAATGATCGCAATACAGTGAATTCCCGAAATAAGTCCCTACAAGCCTAACGTTTAACACGAAAACTACCGAACCAGTCAAAATGACTGGTGGATGATTTTTTCTTTCACGATTATTGAAACTATGAAAACGTTTTCACGAGAAATTTTTTAATATATCTCTTCTTTGGAGTACATGTTACCATAAAAATCGTATGAAACCTGAGCAAATTCAATCTTGCTGTTATTATAAAGTGATAAGTCTAAGTCACGTTTAGGGCTCGGTAGTTCTAGTGTTAAAGGTCCTTGAGCTACCCAAACCACAGCGGGGTATACCCCGTGAGGGGCCCAGAAGCTCGAGAGCCGCCGCCGCCGAGGAGTGTAACATAACACGGTCGTGTATATCGGTGTGATACCAGGAGACCACTACTAATCTAATAACAAAACTTCTTTATTTTTGATTATTTTTTATGGGACTTTTACCAACATATTCGTGGAATTTTTCTAATGAAAATAATACCAGATATGGTATAGTTCCGATCATTTTTTCTTGTGTAATGAACGATTAAAGTCTTAAACTTAAACTTAAAATTTTTTATTATTCATTATTTTTTTATAAGACTTTTATCAATATATTTGTGGAATTTTTCTGATTAAAATGATACCAAATACCATATCATTCCGATCATATTTGCACTAATTTTCCGTTATTATAATTGTAGTGAAAAGTAACTTTCATCGCTCATATTTGGTTTCATTTTAATCAGAAAAGTGCCACGAATATGTGGAAAATAAGTGAAAAATAAAGAAGTTTTGCAATTGGATTAGTAGTGGTCTTCTGGTCTCTCACCGATATACCCATTGTGTTATGTTACACTCCACGGTGGCGGCGGCTCTCGAGCTTCGCTGTCCTTTTCTACATGCAACATTGTATCAGAGAAAGACGTTTTCTCAGTCTTCTTGTCCCTATCCGTCTATATGTCCCGTGTTTGGGACATTCAACGAGTAGGGTCATTTAAGATTCCAGCGTTCACTGTGTATGGTTCAAATGCGGCGAGAACCACAGATTTTGTCTAAATGTCCCTCACCAGAACCGCGTAAGGAACTTATATCGAGAATGCACTGTACCCACATCTAAGGTCGGATTGAAGTTGTGATTCTGCCGATTCGATTGAGCACCTAATGAACCCGCTGCGATCATTTTTCACCTATGACAAATTTGCTCCAAGTTACCGGTTCGCATAACACGAGGCTAATAGCGCTAGTTCGTCACGTTGGCGTTCGGCTCAAGCGTGCTCTCTTGTTCTCATCCGATCCTACCACTGCAAGCGACGAAAACACCCGAAGATCAACCGAGGTACACGCCGATTGCCTTATGACAAGCGACAATAAGAGAGCACGCTTGAGCCGAACGCCAACGTGACGAACAGTGACGAACTAGCGCTGTTAGGCTCATGTTATGCGAACCGGTTACTTTAAACACATTTGCCATAGGTGAAAAATTGTCGCAGCAGGTTCATCAGGTGCTCGATCGAATCGGCAGAATCTCAGCTTCAATCTGACGATAAGATGTGGGTATTCAAGATCATTTCTCGCTGAGATACAGCGAGTTATGTTAAAAATGGAAATTATGTTTTGAAGCATATTTTCAGGGAGGCCTAGTATATCGAAATGTTAATTAATTTGAAAAAACAAAAGAAGTGCGTCCAAGAGGAAGATTATTTCTATTGCTTTTTGCAGAAGATTCTACGATGATTTTATCGCTTTCTAGAGCCAGTTAAAGTTAACAAGACCATTTTTGCTTCAATGTTGCATAACTCGAACAAAAAAAAATCGCACTATGTTTGACAACCAGGTTTTTTGTACAGGAAAGCAGTCGCTTTCAAATGATGGTAACGCGATTTATCAAAAAAATCTGGAAATCTGGAAAAAATTGTTCTGGAAATTGAACAAACTTTTTTGTAACTGTCAAAGTCTTTTTTATAACACTATAATTGTATAAAAAATCAACGTAGCTGAAAATTTGAAAAAGCATCTGAAAGTAGAGACTTCAAGGTATCAAATGATGTTTTAACGATATCGATACAACAATTTTTGCCGGAGTTATGATCACTTGAAATTGACCCAATTTCTCGAGTTTGTATAGGTGATCCGTTAATTTTTTTAGGAGTATATAATTAATATAGGTACAGTAATTGTCACCACCACATTAATTGGGTTCCTTTTCCTAGAAGATGCAAAACAGTTTAGAAGTTTTGTATGAATGAATGGAGTACAAGTTGAAAACAGAATAAGTTTGATTGGACCACAAATTGCCAAACAAGATACAAAGCTCCGAAAATGTTTATTGTCTTCGAACATCGTGATTAATTCGGTTGCATACGGAGGGTTAATTTAACTTCTATTCTCTGTAGATGACATAACGTATAAAATATCATAATATATAAAATTGCACTGATAACAATACTACAAAAAACTGGATGTACAATGAGGATTCATTTCTTCAATAATTGCATTTTAGCGAAAGTGTAGGAAATTTAGTGTTAAAAATAATATTGATTACATTAACGACAAAGAAGACAGTCACTGCTATCAACATTGTAATCTATGGGATGTATATTTTATTTCGTATTATTTCGCTTGGGTTGTGCAATTCATAATCGCGGCATAATTGATCGTTTATTTATTTATTACCGCGAATTGCTTTTTTAATTTTTGCTAGCAACGAAGGATGAAAATAATTTAGGTGTTGTATCGCATGGGTAATTGTCGTGATTCTGAAAACCAATCATCGTTAATAATATGTCAAAATTTTCGGTAGTAGTCGCTAATTGGTGTTACGAATCGTAATCTACTAGTTTCTAAGTTAATCCATTTTAGTCTAGTTTTCAAGATTTTACTATTTTCGTCTGAATTTTTACATAATATTTTCGTAATCTTAGGTTTTTCTAGAGCAGTGTTTATTCGACATATGTCGAAAATACGGGTCTAGCCAGGGACATATATCGATCAGGAGAAACTATTCTTTGATCCACGCCGAACGTAGAAAAGGACAACGAAGCTCTAGAGATCTCGGTACATGGCCCCTCACGGGGCATACCCCGCGACAGTGGGGATAGTTCTGGGACTTTTGTCGGCTAGGCATTTGGGACATATATAGAGTAAACACTGTAACTGATTACCAAATGAAGAATAATTAAGGTCTCGGACCCTTAAGGCTAAACGCGCTCTAGCATGGCACGGCCACGACCACGACCACGACCCGGGTACGACCTAGACCACGACCACGGCTTACAGTGGTTCGGATCGAAGAATTTAGTGACATTTTGTTATAATTTTTGAACAATTAAAGATATTGCAATGAAGTCTTCACTAAAGATATTAAACAAATAGTCATTTTTTAATGGTCGATAATTAAATATGTTTGGCATGTGTTAAACAATAATTTTTAATTTATTATCATTAATATTTTTTATGAAAAGAAAAATTGTTTAAATATAATTTTTGAAACTATTTTTTACTTTTAAATATGTATTATATATTTATAATTTATATAGACCTTTAGACTGTATGTAAATACAATACCAAATAAACAATACTAAATATATACTACACACAAAAACAAATGTAACAAAACAAAAAAACAAAATAGAATATAAGGTTTAAGTAATAGAAAAAATGTCTTGAATCTTTCAAAACGAGCCTCTCTCAATGATATTCTCTCAACTGAATGCCAATAGCAACTGCCTGCCTTCTATACAATGTATACTCTATAATATAAACAGTTCGTTAAGAGTGTTTGGAATCAGTTTCACGTTTCATAAGCCTTCGACGATAAATATCTATAGATGTAGCAATAGAATTAAAAAACTGTTGTTGTTCATATTCTTTCTTAAATAAAATAGTAAAAAAACAATTATTTCTTAAATAAAATAGTAAAAAAACATTTAATCAAACATACGAATCTATACATATACTGTAAGACGCGTCGCGATGTGAGACTCATGAGACATTTAAACAACAATAATTTATAGCATAATTGTATAGGGAAAAATATACTGAAAATATTCCGATTTGTGCGGATGTGGAACTGTTTGGAACTTAGAAAATATGTCTTTCTGAATGTAAAAAATTTTACAAATGTTCCCTTCTGTATTCAATATTATTTTTTAAATAGATTATTTACAGTAATCATTATTAAATGATACCATTTTCATTGCAAAAGTCTGCTCTTCAATTTGAAAAAAAAGCGAGAGAAAATATAGATAGGATCGTCTGGACATCGCATTAAAGAGAAACAATTTTTGTGGTGAAAAATACGGTTCTTAAAACGTCCAAGTTTCAATGTTCGATTTATTAAATCGTACTAATTTCTTCATTTCCGAGGTCCATGGACATTTAAGAAATAATGTTCATTGATTAGATATCGATACAAGAAAGTTCGTTTTAACAAAAGGCCGCATTTTTACTTGATGAGAGTTGGTGTATTCATTGTCGTGTTAAATTGATCGCCATGCGGGTAGTCGTGGACGTGGTGGTGGTCATGGCCGGGCGTGCTAGTAAGCGTTTAGCCTAAAACCGTTACCGAACCGCTTTTCTTTAAATTCAGAAATTATTATCATAACAATGATTTTACTAATCACAATGTCAATGATTTTACTGTGAAAGTGTCGTAATTGATATTTAATAGTAGATATACATACTGACCATATGTTATTTGAAAACTGAGAAATATAATGTGGTATTTGTGTTTCAAGTGAAAAAAATTTTAGTTATTAGGGAAAATTGGCGTAGTTAGATTCCGTTGCTCGATATCCTCAAGGACAGATTATTTAACTGCGACCGGTTGGGTATCTGTTTCATACGAATGGAATGTACCTGTAATCAATGTACTAACTATCATAGGCAACTTTCATTTCACCCGCTTAAGACATTTGCGCAAACTGAGGCTACTTTGAATAACAATGAGGTCTTAACACTAGATTGCCCAAGGAAGTCATTTTGACTGCTTTTTAATTTCAATTAGAAAAACAATTATGTATATAATGACACAATTTCTTAGAATTTTGTGACTTTTGTACAATATATAAATGCGTTTATTAATAATTGTAGTTACCTCCCCCCTCCTTTATTTCCGGTATATATATATATATATATATATATATATATATATATATATATGTGTGTGTGTTATACCTATATTGCTCCCAAGCAGTCAAAATAACTGCTTGGGAAATTTTAAATAATCAAATGACTCTTGTTACTGAATTGAGTAAATTTCTTATATGACCAGTTCGGCTCTGTATTGAAATGACTAAAGTAGTACTTATTATTCGAATCTTTATGCAGTGATACTTGTTCTAACAATTTGTTTATTTTATATCATTTGCGCCCTAAATTCATGAAAGAAATGTCGAATAGAAGTGAGCCATAGTGACCCATTCTAACAAACGCAAAATTTGTCAAGTACAACTTTGCCACAACAACAAAACAAATAATATATGTGAAAAATGTCAAAAGTATGTTTGCGGAAGATGTACACATAAAAAGAGTTCCACTTTCATTTCCATAAAATGTACAAATAATAATGTATAAATTATTTTTTTTTCCAAGTGAAGTACATTTTTTTTATTGTTAATATTTACTAATAACTTGTTATATAACTGTAAATAATATAAAAAAATATTAAAAATTAATTTTAAACAAATTTCTTTACACATTAGTTATTCTTTCACAATGCAGTCATTTTGACTGCTTTTGGGCTATATAGGTATATACTAAGTTTCAGTCTTTCTAGTGTTAATGGGATCTTTGATTTCACCTCATGAACATAATAATTCTGATATGATAAAAGGTGTGCAAAACATCTTCAGATCGCGCGATTCTAATACTAATCGTGCGTTTACGCTTATCATTGAACTGATTAATTAGTAACCTGTTATCAAGTAACCTGGTTATTAAGTAACCTGTTTATCAAAAATGGACATATTGTTTTGATAATTTATCCAGTCGATTGATTTAATTCACATCTGGTATGTCAAGTGATGTGCGAACCTTTAACATTCCACTCGTAATAGAGATAAGTGTTCTGATAACGATTAGTATTGTATAAAACTGTGCAAGAATGCTTTCTTTACTTTACACTATCATTAAATTAATCATTACACTACAAAAAATGTTTACATGTATAGCATTTATCTTATTGAGATCGCTTTTAGTACTTTGGCCTTAATATCACTAACATAAGTGATGTGTCTTTTAATCTGATGCATAAAGCTAACATTTATTATTTATACAACATTATATTGGATCGTAACATAAATTCGTTCGGTTATTTTGAATACCTTATTTTTATCCATTAACAAAGTAGCAAATTCTAATCAATCAATTAAAAAATTGTTGACTATAAGTAGTTTTTATTTAGTTGCAGTTGTTCGCACTTGCGATGAGAGTCACAACTGAATTGTTAAAATTAGAATAGCGTTTAGTACAGGACCAGATTTATGGATTTGATCGTGTACTGACAATATTAAGCGTCCAACGCGTTCATTATAATCACTATGGTCATTTTAATTAGGGGAAAGTTGCCAAATGCGTACTGGGGTCACATGCTTGACCATATCCTGTTATTCATATTTATTATATTGAACATTTAGTGATAAACACAATATTTATGAATAAAAACAGCATATTCAGAATTAAACGATATTTAGAAAAGAGTCGTACAACAATAAACCTGAACCCATTTTAAAACTTGAGTTCTCTACTATAGCAATTCATTGTGAAACCATTGTGCAAGGTTGGAAACGAATACAGTGTTTACTCCATATGTGTCCCAAATGTCTAACCGATAAAAGTGCCAGAACTATCCCCACTGCCGTGGGGTATACCTCGTGAGGGGCCAAGAAGCTCGAGGATCTTGGTCGCCGAGAAGCGAAAGATCGCGTGGATCAAAGAATCCACGGATCTCCTAGCCGTGTATGTCCATGGCTAGACCCCTGTGTTGGAGATATATCGAGTAAACGCTGTACTTCTGATTTTCTGTCATTTTAACCTGTTTAGACCTGTCATATCATAAACGGATATAGATCATTAAATAAAAAAAGAAATGAACTACCATATTTGAACGTTTGAATATGCATGAGTCTACTATGTACTACATATGGGAGGGTGATTCCCAACAACCCTTATATGAATTTGTTTTTTGTATTTTTCTAATGATTTCCAGACGTCCGACGACACATTGACTGCCATGTTACCCATATTTGGATGATGGAATGATATATTTCGGCAAACTTAAATATTAAACTCTGCGGTGATATGTAGATAGAGTGCGCTCAATTGGTTTATGGTCTGCGAAATGTAAGAGGGAATAAGTGAAACGTAAATACAATACTTGTGGTCGCTAAATCGGCGACCAATGTGTTAACTATATTTCCAACGAAAATTCCATAAAATTCTGACTGCATTAGTTCCAGTCCTAAATGAGTTAACACATCGACTGCGACGAGAATGTTGTGGATTTCACACAAGTTTCAACAATTAAATTTATGGAAGCAATCAGTATTACCCGTAGCATTTGTTAGTTGCTTGATAATGAGGTTCTAATCTTGCACTATAATCTAGTCAATTTTACGATTCATAAATTGATATTCAGTGGTATTAATTTTACAACAATCTTTTTTATGTAATTTTATAGCACCGGTCATTGTGACCTCCCCCTCCCCCCCATCCCCCGTGGCGTTCAACGTGTTAAACATGAAATCTGATGTACGTTAAATTGCCGAGTTCCGCGTAAATCCAGTATGAACATCATTTGGGTAGATGCAATTGGATAATGAGGGTTAATGTTTCGCAGCAGAAGACAAAAAAAGATGAATGGGGACGTCATATAACTATTCGCCTGTATAGTTGACCACGTGCTCCGGTGAGTTCTCTTTTTCGTTTGAACCGTGTGTCGCACGGGAACCGAAAGAATTCCTTTCCCTCTCATTATTGCTTTCAGGCCGCGTAGCAATAAACTGGTTACGCGGCGTAACATTCGATGCCCAGACAAGGATAAATAACTCGGAAAGGTCTTGTCTTCATTTGTCAGAGAAAATCAGTCTTGCCGTATTTCGCCACTTTTCTTCAGCCATGCGTAACGATAGCTCAACATTCTCGAGAAAATGACAATTTTTCTTTCCGCATCTGTTCAGCGGCCAATAACTATGCAATTCCATCGTGCCATAAACCGTCATTGTCTTACCAGTTTACGTCTCATTAGATACCATTATACATATATATGTCGCGCGTGACATTATCGCGCAATTTATGATGGCTTAGAAAGTAAAAATGTTGATATTTCCCCTGTGGCTTTTAGTATAGCATTAAACTTATCGAATCTTAAAAGGAAATCGCTTTTTACCATTCGTAAAGATATTGCAAATTATACAGGATGTCCAAAAAATGTCGTGATTGAAAGAGGTAATTCCTGAGCTTATTTGAAGTAACTTTTTCCTTTGCAAAAATGTTCTCCACAGATATTGTTAAGGAGTTTTTAACGAAAAACGCGGACCAATCGGAGTGTGACTACAGCGGACGGATTTTGGCTCGGCCAATGCCAACGCCACGTTCAGCGGGAGCTGTCACTGAGCCAGAGTCAATCTGCTGTAGCTGCGCTCTGATTGGTCCGCATTTTTCGTTAATAACTCGTTAACGAAGCCGCAGACAATATTTTTGTAAAGGAAAAAGTTATTTCAAATAATCTTAGGAATCACTCTTTTCAAGGAAATACAACATTTTTGGGACGCCCTGTACAGGGTAAGTTATCTAATATTTGGACCTTGAGGGGGAAATTTCTTTTTCTTTTTAATAAACACTACAATGTTTTAGCATTTTTATAAAAATGAAACTCTGTAGATATATGTTTTTATTACACTTTCATCATGGTACTTAAGTATTTCAGTTCTATTTATTTCGAAATGGTGTTTGTATCGCCAGAAAACTAGGACATTCCGTGAAATTACATCATTGACGTGATATCTGTCCTCCAGTTTACTTGACATCAACAATTCCAATTCAATTTTATTTTATACGTACATACATATCTACTTATCGATTGACCTAAAATCCACAAGAAAATTATTTTAAAAGTAGTTTTGGTAAATAATCAAAAAATATTTAACCTGTTGTCTTACTTGCGCTTCTGTTTTTTCTGTATCTACAGAATTGATCAAATACTAAAGTGGAAGAAACGATTTTTTCTTTTTGACGAAACTGTCAATTTTTCGATTTTGACCAAACTGTCCTTAAAATATGTTTTATTCTTTAGGAAATAGGTGTATGTTTTAAAGGGATGACAAAAAATGTTTCTCGAAATCATTTCCTCCAAAATTTTAAAGTTATTAATATTTTACAAATGAAACTAAATAATTTTCAAGTCGACGTTCAAATTAAACAAATGGTTTCAAACTATGAATAAATAGCTTAATCTTCTTTTTTCAAAAAATAACACTATCTGTGACTGTATTCAAAATTAGTTCTGTTTAACATCAGGTTTACGGAGCATTAAAAGTGAGTATTTTACATTACTTTATAAAAATAAGAGGAATGTGTCTATCCAAGTTTTCAGCCATTTTTAAAATAATATTGTTGGCTAACAAATATATACCTAAGGAAATAAGTTTGTTCAGTAATTCCACGTAGATGGATCTTCACAATCTCAATAATCGTAAATTAAAAA
The DNA here is from genome assembly GCA_028454245.1 of Halictus quadricinctus. NCBI lineage: Eukaryota > Metazoa > Arthropoda > Insecta > Hymenoptera > Halictidae > Halictus > Halictus quadricinctus. The sequence continues at coordinate 730,163 of CM052115.1, read as the reverse complement.
TATTAGAACCCGTCATTTTGACGGGTCCCGTAAACCTAGTGTTAAGGAAACATCCATAATCTTGAGGTTTCTAAAAATACGACTTGCGTTTTGTCCGAGTCAAAGCAAATACTTATTTTTTTTACAAAAATTTTGAACGTCATTAAAGATGACAAATATATTCTAAAGTCCAGAGTTTTAGGAAATTGATGCTGACAGATGTATAATGAAAGTATGGCTACTTTGAGGAATATACGTATGTTATGGTTGATAAAACATAGAGGTCTGCATCGCACTTTTCCATGTTTACAAGGTTGTTGTTATTTCTAAACCAGACATTAACTGAGTGCATTTGTAAAAATAACAGACACGTTTCGTGTACTCGCGTCAATTAGGACACTGTTCTCGCGTGAATACGTGACAGGTACACGGCAACCGTTCCTTGCGCACCGGTCTCGTTTACGTAGGGAGAAATTACTGTAGAATATGTTGATCAGTCGCTGTGATGCGACCTATCACTGCATATTGATTATCCTCTCGAATTATTGGTGAAATATTATACATCTGTCACGCGCACCGGTTTAAAAATAATTTTCGATGGTTGGTGCCACATACAGTGTCTACTCGACAATTTCCAAAGCATGGATCTGGCCAGAGACAATTATCGGCTAGAAGATACTATTCTTTGATCCATTGCTGAACGTAGAAAAGGAGAGTGAAGTTCTAGAGGCCTCTCACGGGGTATACCCCGCGATAGTGGGGATAGTTCTGAGACAATTATAGGCTAGATATTTGAGACATTTATCGACTAGAGACTGAACTTGTATGCTGATCACATCGGAAACGAGTCTGCGGTTTGTCATTACGAAGCCATTGCACTCGATTGAATTCCGATAATTCAAAGTTCCTTGTGATTAACGTAAAATCCTCAAAATTAACGTATAATGTTAATCGTATTAGTTATTTGTGTCTTGCAGTAAATAAGTATCCCTAGTATTTTTAAAATCGAAATAAATTGAGATAATCCATGAATGCTAATGAAAGATGAAGTTGTGGTTAAGGTCTTGTTCAATGAACACGTGATATTTGTTGTAAGGATTTATTTCCGAACGGACAACTGATAGAGTGACGTCTGGACTGGTGGCTAACGACTGACTAGGTTTCCATCGCCCTGTCTACTTATATAATTCTCTCTGTCCTTTGTGAAAGGGAAAAATCTCTTCCAAATAATGCTGGTGTCCTCCAGACCTTACGCACGTGGGGCTCTTCCGGTCTCGGACGACCGCTCCCTTCTCGTCGAAGGTCCTTCGGCACTCCACGTTTTATGGTACCCGTGTGCAGCTGATTCAGACTGTGACTAACTCGAACTAAAATCATGCTAGAGTCTGAAACTAAACAGTTCTCTCAAAAATAGCTTTGTCTAGTCACGTATACCATAAATCGTGTTCAGCAGTTTTCTAACTTTCTCTAGTCCCTACAAAGTGTAATAGTTTATTAGAAAATGTAAAAAAGAACGGAAAGATGAAAATTTTATAATGTTTCGATTTTGTAAGCCTAATTTAAATTACATTATATAGCCAGTTAGCCAAATGTTGTTTCGAACAAATTTTGCGCAATGTTTCTATCACACATTGCGAGCAAAAGGCTTGTCCATTTGGTACCAAATTCTGCTCCAAGCAGGGTACTGTTAAGCAGCAACTATTTTGTATGAATTTGGCACCAAAACTTGTCGACAAATTCCGAGCCAAATTAGGAAACAGATGCGGAGGCCAAACCTTGGCTGCGTTATAGAGGGCAGGTCGGCCGCACTAAGTCCTTGCTTTACGAGTACATATCGGGCAAAATCGGAGTATGTAAACCTGGCTGTAGAAGGAAAAATAGAATTTTATTTAAACTTATAAATTATAAAACTTTATGTTTCATATATTTTCAATAATTTATTGATTACGTTTTCCCTCTTTCAGCAAGGTTTACTCTTACAACAAGGTCAAGTTCGCTCTTAGCGCGACCGACTTGTCCTCTATAACGAAGCCAAGGTTTGGCCTCCATTTGGCCTTAATTTGGCATGGAATTTTGGCTGCAAACTTTGCACTCAAATACCGAGCCTAATGCGGAGACAGATGAATCGGAATTTGTGGATAAATTTTGGTGGCAAATTCATAACAAATTGCTTACTGGGTACTTTGTAGATTTTTTATATTAGTTACAGGAGGATTACAGAAGTTTAGTTTGAAAGCATTTCACTGTAAATCAGTTTTATTCCGTTTCTGACCTTGTTAATCCAAGTTTCCCGTTAGCATAACCGGAACTAACAATTTTTTGCTGGACGCGCTCGGATTCATACATATTCTTTTCGTAACGCACGCTGTCATCGTTATTATTCCTACTACTCCTAATTCCGTTACTCTGAATCTATTATAACCGCGATGCCATTCTATTTTAGAATTAATATTCGATCAGATAAACAGTATTTTAAAAGATTTATTATTGTCTTTTTTTTGTGATACAAAATTACGGATGATACTGCAACGGAAGTTTGCGTTGAACGTGCCTTTCAAGCACTAAAGTTTATACTGAATCATTATAGAAATAATTTAAGCCCTACAAATCTAGGAAATGTTTTGTTTGTGACATTAAATTGATTTTATTCAATATTTCTGATAAAACTATAATACTTGTTTTGATTTTTATACCGTTCCTTTATTTGTAAACAATATTACATAATATTATTAAATAAATCTTGTATACATATACTAATTCGGAGTTTTATTTTTTTATAGGGACTCTTTTCATAAACGTTTTCAAAAGGAATTGTTTCCATGGAACTTTTCACGTACAGACTCTAAAATATTTGTTCCACGTCTACGTCAATATCGGTTTCGTTTTTAAAAATGGAAGTTACACCTGTTTATTTCGAGTCCTGATTGTAACCATTCGAACCCGCTTTTACCATGACATCAAAAATGAGGTACCACCTAATTGCCTGTTCAGTTTCTAACAGCTAATTCAGTTTATGCTAGTTCTGATAATAATGAAATTTTTATACATCACAAAATGTAGTTTACTGCCTCAAAAGAAGTAGCTTCAAAAATGTGTTGAAGACTTTAAAAAAAATTGTTGAATAATGGTTTGAAAAAGTAAATGTTCGTTTTTAAGAAGATTAAGTAAGAGACTTTATGTTAGTTATAATAAAAAAGAAGTTTTTATACATTGAGATTTTAGGATATATAGCTAGAGTGATACAAAATGATAGAATGCTAGAAAATGCTACAATGTCGCAAGGAATCGACGGGTCGCAAACATAACGCGATGCGTCTAGACAGAACATTCGTAGCTTTCTGACCTTTCTGCTTCCTGAGAGCGCGTTAATAAAGTCCCCGAAAACCGTTAAAATAAGGGAAGAGGTTCGCCACCCCCACAAGGGCATGGAGAAAGTTTCCTCCCCCAAAACAACTGCATCCGTGGACTTTACTCTCAAGGATGCTGTAACGGTCGGGCCGAGGTTCTGGCAATCGTCACTTAAGGGGGCCGGCAGGCATTTGGCCTTGACTGTCACGCTATGTTACGCTGTGCCTTTTTTTCTAGACATTTTACGTCTTAAATAAATAAGTAATCAATTAAAAATGCATACCACCGTGTTTGTACATGTCTTTGCTACGTCTGTATAGAGCCTTTTTTTCGATACGAACACTAAATCTCTCGAAATTAAGAGAATCTCTCAGCGGCAGCCATCTTGTGACGTCATACTTGCTTCAGAATCCGAATTTTCTGCCGAATATTACAAATTACTTCACGATGAAATTCGCAATTTGGGCTCCATACAGACGTAGATTGGACTTTTAAGAAACACAATTGACCACTTCTAAACTGCTCATTGCAATATTGAAGCGGCAGTTCGTCTAGATTTTGACCCTTGCATACGTATATGGATTTCAAACCATGCCGGCCCCCTTAAACGACCAGGCCCTCAACCCGACCTCCTACGGCACGCACTTGGGAAGGATGGAATTTCCTCGTCTGAAAATTCCAACGTTCCCACGCGTCATGGTCGCTACAAGATTATAGTTTTCTACCTCAAAGAAATAGTTTGAAAGATAAGTTGAAGTGTTTAAGAAATCGTTAAAAAGTGTTTGAAGATATACATGTCCGCTTGTTGAAGATTGGGGGAATTTGAATTATTTATTTCTATACTGTTACTATTCGTTTTTGTCGATAACAGTAAGGCAAAAGTATGAAGCGTGTGAGGAGCACCACAAAGGATCCATTCAAACTTCGTTACTTCCCTCTTCTCTGTTTTCATCGTGTAACATCTGTTCTGGTATGTATACTCGAAAGATAGCCTCAATCACGTCAAAGCGATTCCTGCAGTTAAATTTAATCCTTTGAAACTGTATTTGATTTGATCAACAGAAGCTAAAAAATGAACTTTATTATCACGAATTAATGTGGGAGATAAGTGTCACATTTTCAAATTGTATTTTTGGAATTTATACGAACTTGGTAAAAGATAGCATACATTAAAGTTCTGCACAGTTTTGAAAATTGACTGAAAGAGTTCAGTTTTTTACTGTAATGCACACATTCAAAGGATTTTAAAAAGTATATTCAAAACGTGATAAGCATAAAGCCTATTTTAAGATAATGCAGCATGTAAATATAGTTTTTTAATAAAATACGACAATTTATTCAAGGTCTCTTTTCGAATAAACAATCGACGACGTAGATTTCGACCGTAGATAATGTCTTCAATAAAATACCAACCAATGTGCTTAAGACCGCACGACCGAAGTGAAAACTTTTATGGCGATTGTAATCAATTCTAAGTAATATAATGTAATGAATGATATGAGTATTATTATGAATTTTATTACCTGAATGAATCAGGAACAAGTCATGAATTAATATTATATATGTATGCAGTGAATTCTCGATATATATCAGCAACACGGGTCTTGATGTCGTTTATCGTCCAGGAGTATTCTTTGATCCGCGCCGAACATAGAAAAGGACAGCGATTCTCGCCGTCGAGAAGTGTGAACATATTCGTCCTATACTCAAAGTCACAATGACAAATGCCGTCCAGAAGATCCTACTATTCTTTGATGTAGTGCCGAACGTAGAAACGGAAAACAGCGAAACTTGTGTGGTCTCGGTCGCCGAGGAGTGTAAACATAATACATCTTTCATTACACAAATAAATATCATCGGAACTATATCATATTTGGTATCATTTCTATTAGAAAAATGCCACGAATATGTTGGTAAAAGTCCCATAAAAAAGAATGAGAAATAAAGAATTTTTCCAATTGGATTAGCAGTGGTCTTCTGGTCTTTCACACCGATATACCCGACCCGTATTATGTTTACATTCTTCGGTGTCCGAAGTCTCTTGAGCCCTTACGGGGTATACCTCGCCGTAGTGGGGATAGTACTAGGACTTCTATCATCGTTTAAAACAAGAGGGATGTTCATATTTGTGGATGTTCCGGGGATCTGTGAAATATGAATCGTGGTTCTCTGATTCTTAATTACGAGTGGTGGATTACAGTTTGAAGGCCCGGGAATCTGTGTATCATGAATCGCATGTTTCAAGTTTTCACAGTACAAAGTCGTTTCTTATCACGATATCGTCAAGACCGCCCCCTTGCTAATTTTCTTTGTCGTTCTAATTTATTTTGCTTATTTTGTTGAATTTGTTTATTATTTTGTTTATTAGGTTCATTCTGCGAGACTAAATTTTGCTGTTAAATTTCTTGCCGCTTTCTGTTGTGATATTTTTTCAAGCACGCATTAGCTAATTCACTATTTCGTTTCAATTCTTCGTCATACTAGTTATTTTGATCCATCTTCGCTGCAGGTAATTGTTTAACCGCAAAATCTGCCCCAGTCGCCAATTTTAACCGCAAAAAGTTCTCCACGCATGTCTTCCACGTTTTCGCCTGAGACTAATTTTTTATTGTGTTATTTAATGAGTGAGGTTACTTGGAGAAATCAGGAATAAACACAGCAGGGCACAGCAACGAGGTACAGCTGTTTGTTTCTCGCTCGCTCGAATAAGCGTTTCACCTTGGAGCGTGACGCATGACAGATCAGACTTTTTCACTGCCCAGCAAAAAAATGTATATGCGGTACGCCTAAAGAAGTTTTCACTTCAAAAACTGAAAATTGCATTATTAAGTTCAGCAATAGACATCAAATATCCAAACAGTATTTAAAAATTTCCAAATACATAAGATCGTGGCATTTTCAAAAAGAATTTAATTTTGTAATTGAAATGATGTAAAAGGCATGAGTTAAACGTTGTGGATTGTAGTACGAATAAAACAGACTTGATTCAACATGGAAAAATGTAGAATGACATCTTGTTATCTAAGGCTTCGTTTTCAAGGAAATCAAATTTGGACATTTCTGAAGTACGCGTGGAATTGAATAAGAATCGTTGCTTTCACTTATTGGAACTGGCCCTCCGTCCACGGAGCGTCGCGTCATAGACACGTACGCGGCAAAATATAGCTTGCTGCACGCTTCAGTACTGCGACCAATGTAAAATAATAGGCGTCTGTTCGTGAAGTGTCAACGTCGCGTACATGCAGTCGTCATTGCGCTTAGCGTACGATGCCGCGATCGTCTATACACGACCCATAGAGCAAACTTTACGTCAGTTACGAAAACAAGTAAAAATGTCGAGAGACGAGGAGGACGCGATTATTTTTTATAATTATATTCGTCGCAAAAGAAGAACAAGAAGAAAATTCTAGTTGCACCCTCACATTCGCAATAATTTTGACTGCAGAATATTTGTAATTGCAAGAGAATTAGCAGAAAATGATGTGAAATTTCAAAGGAAAGAAGAGAAGAAGAAAGCTGGATAAGGAGGTCAAAAGTGCCCCTAAACCAAATTGAATTTGCAATAGGCTATTCCATAATTTATCCAAAGAAAATACTTTGTACCAATTTTCATTACCAGATGGCTTTTTGAGAGCGCGTTGACAGTTCCCTGCTGTGCGTGGCACAAAAAAAGTTTTTCGGGGCTCTACAGCTCCTTAGGTATCTCTCCTCTACAACATTATGGAGATAGGAATCGTTCCTGCCTCTTCGTGAAACAGCATCACACATCCTTATAAATTAACGTAAATTATACATATATTGTAAAAACAAGAATAGTTTTTTTTTTAAGGAAGTATCCACATTAGGAAGGGGATCATGCCATGTGAATTCCATCATTTTTTGGGGACTATGTCTCGAATTTTGATGACATTGAAATATGTTGTGGTCTAAGTGAAAGTGGAAGAAATCCGAAACAATACTCCCAAAAGTGTCCGATATTTCGTAGAATGACTCAAATACATAATAATTTGTAGAATAAGAAGAATTAATTCCACATAAATTGCATCGTTTTGTCTTACGACACGAAAAAATGTATATGGAAAACTTCTGAATTCTTGTCCATAATGACCTAAAAATGATTAGATGGAAGGTTCCCTGGCAGGAATGCGATGGCGTATCTATATCTTGTCCAATGAGACGAGGCAGTAGACGTAAACATAGCTACTCGAGTGTGACAGAGTTGAAGTTACCCTTACAAGATAATTGGCAAAGGACGCACGCTGGGTGTTTCACTGCCTCGGTCTCGTTGGGCAGAGCATAGGTACGGATGCGCGGCCGATTGGATCAGAGTGCAAGGGACAGGACTCGTTTCACACGTACTTTCGGCTACAGTCGAAATATTGGCTACAGCGGTCACACATACTATGTAGCGTGTGACGTCGAA
>CM052115.1:685762-722313 GCA_028454245.1 Halictus quadricinctus | reverse complement strand
CTTTATTCGTTATTCGAAGGTTCGAATAAAAAAAGTATCTTTATTCGACGAGTATCGAATAAATAATTTTATTCGACGAGAATTTATCCGACGAATAAAGATAATTTTTTTTATTCGAAGCGGATTTATTCGAACTTCCAATAATTTTTTCATCTTTTATCTGTATCTTTTATTCGAAGGCTTCGAATAAATCTTCGAATAACTTTTGCCGAGCGCCCACCCAGCGACGACAGACGACATACAATGTAAGCGGATGGAGAATCGTGCACGAATGAAAGTTTAAGGGGGCCGGCAGGCATTTGGCCTTGACTGTCACGCTATGTTACGCTGTGCCTTTTTTCTAGACATTTTACGTCTTAAATAAGTAAGTAATCAATTAGAAATGTATACCACCGTGTTTGTACATGCCTTTGCTACGTCTGTCCAGAGCCTCTTTTTCGATACGAACACTAAATCTCTCGAAATTTAGAGAATCTCCCTGCAATATACGTATATGAACTTGCAAGGGTCAAAATCTAGACAAACTGTCGCTTCAATATTGCAATGAGCAGTTTAGAAGTGGTCAATTGTGTTTCCTAAAAGTCCAATCTACGTCTGTATAGAGCCCAAATTGCGAATTTCTACCTCATCGTGGAGTAATTTGTAATATTCGGCAGGAAATTCGAATTCTGAAGCAAGTATGACGTCACAAGATGGCTGCCGCTGAGAGATTCTCTTAATTTCGAGAGATTTAGTGTTCGTATCGAAAAAAAGGCTCTATACAGACGTAACAAAGACATGTACAAACACGGTGGTATGCATTTTTAATTGATTACTTACTTATTTAAGACGTAAAATGTCTAGAAAAAAAGGCACAGCGTAACATAGCGTAACAGTCAAGGCCAAATGCCTGCCGGCCCCCTTAAACTTTTAGATTTTTCAATATATCCTCATAAAATTGTGACGAGCGAATGGAGGGGATTTTCCTGATGAAAATGAGGTCCAATTCGAGTGTAATCGAACAAGTTTCACTGATCGTGTTCGAAACTTTTATCGCTTGTTACACAAGTAAATATCATCGGAATTATATCATATTAGGTTTCATTTTAATCAGAAAAATGCCACGAATACGTTGGTGAAAGTCCCATAAAAAAAATAATGAAAAATAAAGAAGTTCTCGAGCTTCGCTGTCCTTTTCTACGTTCGAAACTTCATCAAAGAATAGTGCCTCTAGCACGACAAGACCCGAGCTTCTGACATATAAAGCGTATACCCCGTGAAGGGTCATGAACCGGGGACACTAGAGCTTGGCTGTCCTTTTCTATGTTCGGCGTGGATCAAAGAATAGTATCTCCTGGCCGATATATTGTGTGTCCCTGGCTAGACCCGTATTTTGGACATACATCGAGTAAACACTGTAGTAGACTTTATCTGGAATCTTCATTGTGAGTCTGTCGAGTATTGCAAGTTTCAATTGTGATAAATCCTGTATTGTGATTCGTGGATATTATACGCCAAGTGGTTAAAAAAGGCTATTATGGTGAGTTCCCGGTAACTAAAATGTTGGGACACGTAAGACGCGTATCCTTGTAACATAGCCAGTCGAACGTGGCCTACCGAAACCTGAGTGAAGCGTCATCGATTGGTGAAATTGATAATTGGCTCGCGTGCATATTGTAAATAAAAGCATTATGCCGAGGATCGTTCGAGGGGAATAACGCAATGGGGACACGGTACCACGGTGCCTCGCCTTAATTGGCCTGTAACCTTGTCACGTTGCCTACTACCAGTACAACGCGTTTTGTTTGGCTCTCCTGTATGCCAATGTCATCATGGATTTGAAAATTTTCGACCAATCCTTTTTTCGAGCCGAAGTCAAAAAGCAGCCAGACGGAAGCTGGGTCGAATGTGCTATGTCAATTAGATCCTCACGAATTAGTACGTGGAACAGTGTCCCCACTTTTGAAAACATGCAACTAGTTTACACCTATACAGAAAGTCCATAATTGACACGATTTTTTAAGAAGACTAGTGAAAAGTTACAAATAGTAATCGAGCCTTCTCCTTCATTAGAGGAAATTATGGAATTATATAATAGAGGAGTTTTTATCTTTCCGTGGTAGACATAAATGACAACGTTTATTCGTATTGATAACATCCGTTCTGTACGATTGATCAGCAGACTGCGGGTCTTAAAATAAAAACTGTTTGCATTAATTACAAGACACAGGAGTCAAATAAAAAAGTCTTTTTCCCTTCAACTATTTTAATAAGATTTAATAGAATTTAATAATATTTTATAAGATTTAATAAAATTTAATAAGAATTCGAATAAAATCCACAGTTCATTGATCAGAAAGAAGTGACTTGAAAATGGTATTTTAAAATTAATATATTTTTCATATGTGTACATAAGCCAAGTAGTTATGATCATAAATTACCTCTTGCATTTGTTTTCATAGTGTTCCAAACCCTTTACTTTGAAATGTTCTGTCACATTGTGCATTGATTAATATGAACTCTAATTAATCTTTATAAAAGAGATTAAAGTAGAAGCTTCATTGATTTTGATATGATACTGAAAAAAGAAATACGCTAAAGGGTTGCGTATACGCTAAAGAGAATCAGTTCCTGTCTTTTTCATTCATGTTTTCTGTCACTTCGTTTGAAACATAAAACAAACTGTATGAAATAAAGGTATTCCCCCCGGGATATCGGGAACGGGTTTCCCCCGATTCCTTCTTTAAAATGATGACAGTGAAAAAAGTAATTATTCGCGGGATACGTCGTTAAAGATAGAATTTACCACGAACATTCTTTTTCATATTGTTTGCCGCGTATCTCATTATGGAGGATAATTCGACGCGTCGCTTTACCGGTTATTGGAATACGGATAACGAGTAATTATCGCAAACTATCGCGGAATCTTAATGACACTCGAGTCACGTGTGCACTGAGAACAAATATTTCTATTGACAAGCGTAACGCGTAGAATGTGGATACGTAACGGCGACGGTTATGCCCCTCTTTTAAACCACCGATCACGATCGCTGCTTAAAGGGATCAAGGCAGTTTGCAAAGACGTAAATGATGAAACAGCCTTGAGAATTCTTGTGCAAATAATGCCTACGAAATGTATATATGTACATGTATTGTATGATAGATCGAATTTGTATTGCTCTGAGCGCAAATGGCGTAATAATGATAAACACACGGTGCTTTTGCCATGTATTGGGTTATTGCACTCAAAATGGTGGATTTTATAAATTGACACACGGTGATTTACTGGAGTGCTTTATCTCTCGGTATCGCTTCTTAATCAAATAGACATCGGTTTTTTTTATGTCAAATGTCACGAGTGTTTCATATATTAACTAGAAGACGCCATTTTTGTGAATGGAAGTGGTTCAGGTTTGTTTCAAATAGGTTTTAAATAGAACGAGACGATTGAACTAGATCATTTTTATACGTAAATATATTAGTACAACTAAAATTTGTTATATTTTATGTTAAATTGGACTTAAGCTATTCTAGTTTAGAGTTCGATATTTTAGGCTAACTTTGAGCTAAGTTTTACTCATCACGAACTTTTTGTTATTGTACTTTCGTATGTAATTGCATTTATGTTATTAGACAAATTAAATAAGAATTGTACTGTCATAAACGAACAAGAAAAAAAATTGAAATTTTGTGTATGAGTGCGACTACAATCAGTACGATCTGAGAAACAAATGATGATTTTTAATTAACTGGAAAATTATGTTGCTTAATTATGGTACTATCTATTGTACATTAGATAGGTGTACTGAAAGTATACATTGGACAAAAACTCAAAATACTTTAAAAGAATAGTTATAAATTAGGGATATATTTTCAAAACACAGTTCAAAACCAAGTAAAGCCTATTTCTTGAAATTACTAGGCTAGAATTTCCCCTTAAGTTAGTTATTTTTTTATGAAATAAAAAATAGTTTCACCTGGAAGGAAGTTTATCAGAAAATCTTGTTGCCTTGCATTTAACACTAAAACGACCGGAGCAGTCAAAATGACTGCTTCCTAATTTTTTCTTTTACAATTACTGAAATTGTAAAAATGTTTTCATCGGAAATTTTTTAATGAACCTCTTCATTGAAGCACATATTACAATAAAAGTTGTATGAAGTCTGAATGGGCACAGTCTTGTCACTGTTACAAAGCAATATACGTCAGTCGCATTTATTGCTCGGTCGTTCTAGTGTTAAGAAGAAAACGCTTATCACATGGCAGATATCGCAAGTAGGTTTTCGTATTAATCAAAACAGCAAAGATAAATCAATTACCTAGTGTCATCCATCCACTTTCATACCATGAGTGGATCATCCTCTAGAAACTCTCGAGGTTGATTTAATGTCTCTCTCATAAAGTATAATATAAAACTCTTTAGAATACGAGAAAACAGTATAACTCTTTCGAAAAGACGTTTCCTTGCATTTGAATTCAAATTGAGTGACATATTAGTTAATACAATCTCCACTCGATAAATGTTCCAAATATTTAGCCTATAATTGTCCCAGAACCCCGTAGCTCCAAAGGCTTCGGTCTCCGAGAAGTGTAAACATAATACTGCTCGGGTATATCGATATGAGACCAAGAGACCACCAATAACAAAACTTTTCTACGTTTGGCAGTGGATCAAAGAATAGTATCTTCTAGTTGATAATTGTCCCTGGCCAGACCCATGTTTTGGACAACTATCGAGTAGACACTGTACCCGATTTAATAAGAATTTTATCAGAATATCAGTTGTTATAGAATTTAGTGGCTTCACATGTGCAACAATGTTTGTTTTGTTCTTATTAATCCTTAGAATATACTCGAATGGCGACTGTAAGACGCCACTAAAAACTTCTGTATCATTATCCAAAATATTTTTTGCATTATTAAATTTGTTTGTATTTAATAAATTACTAAACACTTCAGTATTGTACGAGTAAATTGCGCCATTTTCGTACGTATAACATGAAAACAAATACATATATAGAAGGGAAATATTCTAGGTCGGAAGAAATCTTTCGTTTTGGAGGTAAAATAGATTCGAGTGCAAAGGGTTAAATAATGTTGTCAAAGAATTACAATGAAGATGTACTCTATTATTTTGATGTTCAAAAGTGAAACAGACAAGTACCAGTGCTCATCTTATTTACATTTGTAGGCTGGTGACACTTTTAACAAGCTTTCTGTCTAATTTTTATTTTCACCAATTAGTTCCAAATCCATACATTTCTATAAAAACGCCAGGAATCTGCCGGATTGATGATCGTGAAAAGAGATCGTTGACCCCATCCGTACATATCCGATTCACAAGTTATTTGTAATCGTGATAAGCGGATAAGCGTGAATAGATTCTCTGTTATCCACTTACCTTTTGTGTGAACAATGATTTTTTTCTGCTCTCGGATTGCACGGACATATATTCCAAGAAATTTGTACTAGAGACTCAATCATTGGTGATCGATCCCCGTAAGCTGATTTATTACACGAAATTACACTTCACTTTGCGACGACACTTTGTACTGCAACAAAAGATTTTAAAATGAATTTCATTTTCTTCTTTTGTTGCATTGGGTTATTGCAAAAGTCTTGATACGTTTCTAACAAACGGTGTAATTCCCGTAACAGTGGGATTACATTGAACAAATGGTAGTTTTTTTGACAGTAGCTTTAGGTTATTTTCATAGCTTTTTCGTCATAAAAATAATTGTTAAACACATGCGTAAACAGTGGCAGATTTATACTTCTGCCGTCTAGGGGCTGCCTTTACCGCGTTTATCAATGACACAGAGCACGAAATCTCTGGTACTATCCTAATTTTGTTCAACCTATTTTTCAGATATGGGAGAGTTAGGTTCTCGCAGTCTGCATTCCCCTCCCGTAGGCTTTAAGTGATTTCTCGTAATTTCATACATCATTCAATCATGTCATTTTTATTTTTAAGTTGGTTAACATTTTTATTCATTTGTTTTTATTGTTGTTACTTGTGCCTTCGGTATTTTTCCAAAAATTTGCCGCCCTGGGCTGTAGCCCCCCCCCCCCCCAAATCCGCCACTGAACAAATGCAATTTCGTCATGTGATATTGTATGAGCCTTTAAAAGATTCTACTGTTCCCGCTGCTGTCAAAACGTGCCACAAATACACGGAAATCTTATACCACCCGAAATTACCGTGAAACGATGATGGTTCGCGCAATTTAGATTTGGTGAATGCGATATATCCGACAGACCACGGTGTTGTCGTCCAAGCGAATTCGACGATAATTTAATCCTATTCCCACTGGCCTACTCTCCAGAAATTGCACCGTCGGATTTCTAACTCGTTTGCTCTTTGCAATAAGGTTTAAATGGACCAAATTTTATGTCTTCAACATAAAGTCAGCCACTGTTTATGAGAAAGTCATACGAATGCTATCAGAATGTTAGCAAAGAATCATAGATAACGATGATAACTACTTAATCGACTGGCAGTAACATTTTTTATAATAAAGAGCAAATTAAAGATAAACCGAAAATCGTATCAAGACTTTTCCAAGGATCCAATACAATGAGTTGAAGTGATTAGATTAAATGAAATGAATGAGTTATTAGATTAAATGTTGTAGATAAATAAAAGATAAAAAATCTAAATCTAAAATCTACTCACCAGCTCGGCTCCTCGAAATTGTTTTGCAGAACCATTATTTCTTATAAAAATTACACAGAGTACAAAATGAAGTCATCGATTGTGACGTCCACTTTTATATCCATCTACAACGTTGATTTTAAATTGATGCAAAAACAATAGCTGAATTTATACACCTTGTGTTTCACAAATAATGTTTCTCATCAATTTTACTGTTTGGCATTGCTTGACGTATGTATATAATTCTAAAACTTATTTATTGCTTGATCTATCTACCTCAAGATAGATAGCGAATACGGTGTTTACTCAGATTACGAAGTATGTATATGATTTTACTTGTTAAGAAAATAATAGTCAAGTCCAAGTGTTTTGGAGTAATGTATCAGTCAATTTTCTTCGCATTTCGAGCGTTAATGCCACGCGGTCTGTTTTTAAGCGAATATCATGTTTTCTTACCAATTAAAAATATATCTTCATAGTACAGGCACTTATCTTCTTCTACTAAAAAAAGTTTCATTCATTTAAAATTCATTTAACTTTTGATAACATTAACTCTTCAACTATTTACATCCATGGTTATGATTGCTTAAAATCACACTCGAAATCAACTAGCAAAGTTCCAACTTTATAGATGGAAACGATCCCTATAACGGTGGTTTTATAAAGACAGTTTCTCATTTTAGCAACTAAGTAATACCAGAATTAGATTCTACGATCCCAAAAATCCCTTATATCGTTGTATTTGTTGTTACGTACGGAGAAGATTTCTCCGCGTTTATTTGGATTAGAATTTTTCTAATCTCTTTTCTGAGAACGAAAAACGTCGCAATCAACCCCTTCGTTTATGGAAGGGATGGTTATGCTCCGACTGGATGCAGCCGGCACGAAGCATGATTCAGCAACAATACCATACGATTTCCTAATATGGAAATCTTGAGGACATTCCCTTCTGGAATCTGTCAATATACTTTCAACTTATTGGAAACGACAACGAGTATGCGACCCTAGATTAAAAACAGACACCCCCTCTCATTTTTAGGGTATATAAACCCGTTCATTTTCATCCTCTTCGGTTAGTAATTGTGCAGTAACGTGTAGACTCACGTCAAGTCGCATTCGTAAGATTCACTTCCAGTGAGATCGGGCTAAAGTTTCCTTTCGTATATTGATACGAAACCTGATTACCTGATAGTCCAGTAATAGTTCTATTCCGGTATTCAGTAACTGCACTTAGACCCCACATTGCCAGTGCATCAACACCGAGCATCTTGGTGTGTTTGGTAAATCGTGTAATCTATAAAACCCTTAAGGGGGCCGGCAGGCATTTGGTCTTGACTGTTACTTTTTTTCTAG
Organism: Halictus quadricinctus; assembly: GCA_028454245.1. Taxonomy (NCBI): domain Eukaryota; kingdom Metazoa; phylum Arthropoda; class Insecta; order Hymenoptera; family Halictidae; genus Halictus; species Halictus quadricinctus. The sequence continues at coordinate 714,326 of CM052115.1, read as the reverse complement.
ACATTTTACGTCTTAAATAAGTAAGTAATCAATTAAAAATGCATACCACCGTATTTGTACATGTCTTTGTTACGTCTGTATAGAGCCTTTTTTCGATACGAACACTAAATCTCTCGAAATTAAGAGAATCTCTCAGCGGCAGCCATCTTGTGACGTCATACTTGCTTCAGAATTCGAATTTTCTGCCGAATATTACAAATTACTCCATGATGAGGTAGAAATTCGCAATTTGGGCTCTATACAGACGTAGATTGGACTTTTAGGAAACACAATTGACCACTTCTAAACTGCTCATTGCAATATTGAAGCGACAGTTTGTCTAGATTTTGGCCCTTGCAAGTTCATATACGTATATTGCAGAGAGATTCTCTAAATTTCGAGAGATTTAGTGCTCGTATCGAAAAAAGGTTCTGGACAGACGTAGCAAAGACATGTACAAACACGGTGGTATACATTTTTAATTGATTACTTACTTATTTAAGACGTAAAATGTTTAGAAAAAAGGCACAGCGTAACATAGCGTGACAGTCAAGGCCAAATGCCTGCGTCTCAACGCGCATCTTCGCTGCGCAGCGGTGCCTCGTGGTTGTGGATAGACAGCATAAGCCGCGCATGGGTCAGCTACGGCGGGACGTAGGACAGGAGACACGGAGGCACGAGTCACTGCTGCGCAGCGAAGGTGCGCGCTACACGAAAGAGACGTTGGTGGGGGAAGCGTTTTGCCACTGACCTTAACACTAGGTTTACGGGACCCGTCAAAATGACGGATTCTAATTTTTAAAATTTTAAATCATTAACACTAGGTTTACGGAACATTAAAAGTGAGTATTTTACATTACTTTATAAAAATAAGAAAAATGTGTCTATCCAAGTTTTCAGCCAGTTTTTAAATAATATATACCTAAGGAAATAAGTTTGTTGAGTAATTCCACGTAGATGGATCTTCACAATCTCAATAATCGTAAATTAAAAATATTAAAACCCGTCATTTTGACGGGTCCCGTAAACCTAGTGTTAAGATTCTAAGGATGCATACATGAGAAATTATTTAGCAAATTTATTTCTTTGGATATATATTATTTTTAAAATATTGTTAAAAATGTGGGTGGCGCATTCTTGTTATTTTTATAAAGTAATGCAAAGTAGTCATTTTTAGTGCTCCGTAAACCTAGTGTTAATTATCGTCCTATACCCTAATCTAGTAATTGAACATTCCCACACGATACATACAATCTTACCGCTCGGATTGTATCAATTAAATTATCCTACTAACTACTGGAGGTCTACTAACTATCCTAGTGGCTCCCTGATTTCTCATCAGGTTCGTTCGCGACATACCATTGTCCAAACAGAGATTTCTCGAACCTAGTGGCTCCCCAATTTCGCATTGGGTTCGTCCACGAAAACTATACCATCGTAGCGGCTTCCTGATTTCGTATCAGGTTTGTCCGCATCCTACAGCTCCCTGATTTTGCATCAGGTTCTTCTGTGAGTCTTCGAACCTCCCAGCGGCTCCTCAATTTCGCATTGAGTTCGTCCGCGGTGTTATACAACCTCCTAGCAGATCCCTGGTTTCGCACTGCGTTCTTGTGCGTTTGACTCCATTCCTAGAGGTTCTCTGACTTCGCGTCAGGTTTGCCCTCGACGTCTATAATCCTAGCGGCTCCCTGATTTCGCATTAGATTCGTCCGCACATCTAACTAACAAATTGAAACCATATTCCTTAGGTAATACACCTTCGCCGGCCCCTCACGCTTCTCGCGACCCTGGATCGTAACATTGTAAGTAATCATATTAATTAATAGAGACATGCATCTTGTCCAGCTTTTTGCGATTCTGTTATACTGTGCGAAAGCACACGTGAGAAGCTTAAATAATAAATCCTAAAAGTCCAATTCCTAATATTGTGCAATTTATATTCCGAAATTTCTTGCAGACAAGGGACTAGGAACCGGAAGTAAAGGTGGCTCGGGATGGCGAGCCGAGTGTGGAAGGCGCTATCAAGGAGGCGCATCGACGAGGGCCAGGAAAACAAAGGTGAACTCGCTCGAGTTCTCGGGCTGTTCGATCTTACGGCACTCGGTGTTGGCTCTACCCTCGGCCTCGGTGTTTATGTCCTCGCTGGCAGTATCGCGAAAGAGACGGCCGGTCCGGCCGTTTGTATCTCTTTCCTCATTGCCGCCATCGCTTCTGCATTTGCCGGTAAATTAGAATACATATCCCACACGGTCTTTCCAACTTAGCTAATTTGTTTCTCTCAAACAGAGATACTTTGAAAATTTATTATTATTCCTCAGTCTCCTACGAACAACATTTCTACAAAGTGTCTTCGAAATCATGGTACAAGCGGTTGGATGGTGATTCTACATAATCCTGAACTGGTATATTTGCGTCTCTCATTAGTCCAACAAAATTGTATTGTACGATAATTACAAATATCAAGATTCTTTAGCTTCCTTGGAACCGGTGGATCATTCAGTCTTAAATTATACATTAGATTGTCATAAATGAAATGTCTGATTTTAGAATGCAAATATATATGAAGCGATTCGATCAAGAAATATTCTTACAGTCTTCAAGCTTAGTATACAGGGTGAATCACGAATCGTGATCAGTAGAGATTACAGTGAAATCTCGTTATATGTCAGTCCCGCCATTGTTTTTACTGACACGAATACGAAATCGGAGCTTCTCGTCGAGCGTTGCATTTGAAATACACAGGGCACGCTGGCAATCTAAGACCGCGAAAAAAGACCGCGGAGAGTCGCGGCCGCCGACACAGATCAAAACCCGTGTGAGCGCAGGCCTTTAAATGAAAAATTTAACTTCTTTATTATTAATTATTTTTTATGAGACTTTTCCCAATATATTTGTAGCATTATCCTGATTAAAATGATACCAAACGCGATATAATTCGGATCACATTTACACTAATTTTTCGTTAATATACATAATAATTGTTATGGGAAGACTTCCATCGTTCATTACATACGTAAATATCATCGGAATTATATCATATTTGTTTTCATTTTAATCAGAAAAATGCCACGAATATGTTGGTAAAAGTTTCATAAAAAAAATAACGAAAAATAAAGAAGTTTTGTAATTGGATTAGTAGTGGTCTTCTGGTCTCACACCGATATAGCCGACAATGTATGTGGCCGCGACGACTCTCGAGCTTCGGCCACTCACGACGGTGGTGTGAGTTTTTCCACTGACTTGGAAACGTAAGGTTGGCACTGTCATACAACGAGAATTCACTGTACTCTGTTATTAGCAATCCGATCGAAAATGTTTTTATCAACTTTTGCATGGTTTCAAGAGAGCTTTAACGTGATAATAAAAAAAATTATTTGTCAATTCTTTTTTTTTTGTTTTCTCAAGGTCAATTTTTAAAGATGAATTTTTTGCAAATAAACATAATTTTCTTACACCTATCTGTTAGAGGATTGCAAGACGAATTCGGTAAATGTCGGGACTACTTTTTTTCATCTGGGTCGAGAAAAAATTAAAAACTTTGTATTACAAGAAGTATCATATGCTACGCCGTTGTACGCGTTCCAATGTTGTTGACAAATCGAAATTTACTGCAATGCGCTTGTGTAAACGGTGAATAAAAGATTGTTTAGCATTTTTTATAGCCTCTACACTGATGGCAGAGTACGCATCCACAATCCTTCGTCGCATATCTTTCGGTGTTGTTGGAGCATCTGTATAAACTTTTTCTCTTAATGTACCCCATAAAAAGTAATCTAATGGGATAAGATCGGGCGAACGAACTGGCCAATTAACTACACCACCACGGCCGATCCAACGTCCAGGAAATTTTCTGTCAAGTACTTGACAGGCTACCATAGCATAATGGGCGGGGCAACCATCATGTTGATACCACATCTGAGTTCGATACATTATCGGCACTTCATCAAAAAAAAATTGGAGCTCATTTTCAAGAAATGCAACATACCTTCAACCATTTAGGGTACCATTGATAAAATGAGGACCAATTAATCAGTTCCTGATCATACCACACCATACATTAACACTCCATGGTCGTTGACGTTCCACTTGTCGTAACCAATAAGGATTTTCTACCAACCAGTAATGCAAATTTCTGTAATTTACTTGACCATGATTTATAAACATCTATTCATCCGTAAAGAGTACTTTATCGAAAAATGAAGTTTCAGTCTAGAGTTGTCATAATGACCACTGACAAAACATTACACGATGTAATGATACATGATAAGGATGAAAACGGTGACGATGGAGAATACGCCAGACACTTGACTGAGATATTCTACACTCATGTGCTATTTGACGGGAACTAATCTGTGGATTATTGCAGCTAAAACAATGCGTTCATTTGCTTTGATCGTTTTACATTCTGGATAACTTTTCTTTCGCGGAAGTAAACTACCAGTTTCCCGAAGTGTTTTCAATATCCGCTTAAAAATGCATCGCAAAGGGTGACGTTTATCTATATATCTGTTGAGCAAACACTGAATTACGCCCGCACTCCCTGTAGATCATTCACTCCCTCCCATCATTCCCCCTCTACAATCTCCGCGGAATGACAGCAAAATCGATTGAAAACAAAATTCTGAACAAATGCCGGGAAATTTTGTTGTCTCATTCTGCCGCGCTTCGCCTCGCTTGCTTTCTTCGTTGCGCCCAATCCCCTCCACCAACGTCCATCGCGTAGAGGAGCACATGAGCGAAACGGATCGCGGCAGAATGAGACAGCTACGATTCTCCTTTCCCCCGTGACTGCCTAGCTTTTGGGACGACGTCGTACGCAGTAGGGGTTTCGTGTCGAAAAAGGAATATAGGGGAAAGAGCCACGAGTGGCTCATGAACCACCAGTTCAGCAGCTCTGCTGAAGATCAAAATCATCTCCAACTTTTCATCGATACTGTAACTCATCATTAGAACCTGTACGCTCACGGATACCACAAAGACTACTAACGACATACTTGTTCAGATATCATTTAGATATGTTCCAATGTACAGAACGAAATGTTTACAAACAGTAGGCAAGAGGTCAGAACAAATTTCGATTTGTCAACAACATTGGAACGCGTACGATGGCATAGCAAATGATACTCCTTGTAATACAAAGTTTTTTAATTTTTTCTCGACCCAGATGAAAAAAAAAGTTATGTTCTGACATTTACCGAATTCGTCTTGAAATCCTCTAACAGATAGGCGTAAAAAAATGTATGTTTATTTGCAAGAAATTCAGGATGACTTTGAAAAAACATAAAAATGGAGTTGACGAATAATTTTTTATAATCACATTAAAGCTCTCTTGAAACCATGCAAAAGCTGATAAAAACATTTTCGATTGGAGTGCTAGTAACAGAGTAATCTCTACTGATCACGATTCGTGATTCACCCTGTATATCACTTTAAGGTACACAGCTGATCTTTAATGTTCTTTATACAATTTTACACGGTTTATAATAATATAATACGAATTTATACGATTATCGTGTATTCTTTTTATATGAGTAGAAAAACAACACATTGGCGATAACGTTGTGTGATGTTTAGTCAAAATGGGGTGATTAATCAACATGCAATTTGCCGAGGGTGAAACCGAAAAATGGAACTACAAAATGGAAATGACAATCTTGAAAATGAAGAGCGTGAACGGCCAAGAAATTCAATTGCTACCATAATACAGTCAAGAAACTTGTAATCCATTGACAGAATGTGTTGCTTACAATGGTGTCTCTTTTGAAAAAGTTTGTGCTTATTAAACGTTAGTATCAAAAATCGGACGTTCCATGTACGACAATCTAATATTTAAAGATATCGGAGAAAATGTATACAAAATTTTAGAAAGGTTCTAGTATGATACTTCGTAATCTGAGTATACATTGTGCCACTTAAGGGTTAAGAAAAAGAACATTTGTTCATTTAACTGACTAAAATAACAATACTGAATTATTGAGATTTTCTAATTATTTTTCGTAGAAAAGTCTTTATAATTTCAATAGGCAATTGCAAAAGAAAATATATTATAAAACCTGTCGTTTTACCGGTATCGATAGGTTTAATGTTAAGACTTCATTTTTGAGAATAACGATAACGATCAAACGCGTCAACCAACTCCTATCTAATAACATGCGTATTAACAGAATTTTCAAATTAATTTCTCTCGGAAACGCAACCATAATATTTTTTCAATTAAGTTCACTATTTATTCTTCTGTTTCTTTATTTATATTGGCGTATAGAATCACCGCGTTGTACCATGATTTCGGGAACACCTTACGCCTTACATAATTGATTTCTCAGCAACGTCGATGAACAAGACAGGGAAATAAGAACCTTGTTTACACTTCTGTATTAGACACGTCAATAAAACTTCCATTTTATGTTTTTCCTTGTACATATATATTTTCGAGAAACTATTGTTACAAGGTTTTTTACCATATTGGCTAAACTTAGTTTTTAATTGATTAAATGAAAACTGCTATTAGAATTGTTAGGATAACGCCACGTATGAGAAGATGAATTTTCTTAAAACAACTACAGTGAATTCTCTAGAAATGTCGCAGAGGCATGGACAATAAATGTCGTGAATTATCCCCACTACCGCGAGATACACTCCGTGAGAGGCCAAGAAGCTCGAATTGATCTCAGTCGCCGAGGAGTGTAACATAATACGGGTCGGGTATATCGGTGTGAGACCAGGAGACCACTACTAATCCAATAACAAAACTTCTTTAATTTTCATTATTTTTTTATGAGACTTTCACCAACATATTCGTGGCATTTTTCTAATAAAAATGATACCAAATATCATTAATGAACGATAAAAGTTTCGAACGCAAAGAAGAACAGCGTATGGTAAAGAAAAAGACGCGGAGAGTCGCGGCTGCCGGCATAGTTTAAAGGCCTAGTTTAAAGGCATAGTTTAAATAAAAAATTTAACGTTTTTATTACTAATTATTTTTTTATGAGACTATTACCAAACATGATATCATTCGAATCATATTTACACTAATTTTCCGTTAACATAATTGTAAGGAAAAGTAACTTTCATCGTTCATTACACAAGTAAATATCATCGGAATTATATCATATTTGGTATCGTTTTCATTAGAAAAATGTCGCGAATATGTTGGTGAAAGTCTCATAAAGAAAAAATGAAAAATAAAGAAGTTTGGTTATTGAATTAGTAGTGGTCTCCTGGTTTCACATTGATATACCTGACCTGTGTTATGTTTACCCTCTTCGACGATTGAGGCCACTCGAACTGTACTGTTTTTTTCTACGTTCGGCACTGCATAAAAAAATACTAGGATCTCCTGGACGGTATTTGTCGCTGTGACTTTGACATGTAGAGTATAGGACGAATATGTTTATACTCCTCGGCGACCGAGATCTCGGCGGCGAGCATCACTGTCCTTTTCTACGTGCGGCGCTGATAAAAAAATAGTGACACCTGGACGGTAAACAACATCAAGACCTATACTGCTGACATATATCGAGAATTCACTGTACTTTGTTTATTATTTTTTCATCTCATTGCAAATATATTAGTTGCAACACTCTGTCTATTTATATGTCAGAATGAATGAACTTACTTAATTCTTAATTTTAGGTATGTGTTACGCAGAATTCGCTTCCAGAGTTCCTAAAGCAGGATCGGCATATGTTTACAGTTACGTGACAGTGGGAGAATTTGTCGCCTTTATTATAGGATGGAATTTAATCCTGGAGTATGTAATAGGTAGACAAATTTTTTTGTACCTTTTATATTCTTTTTCCTACTGCTGTAGCATTCGCTCCTGCATCATCTTCTTCTTCTTTTCAGGAACTGCAAGCGTTGCCCGTGGCTTGAGCAATTATCTGGATGCATTAATTGGAAACGTGATAAGCAAAACATTAACCTCCGTCATGCCCATTCATGTCTCGTTTCTATCAGAGTATCCTGATTTTTTTGCATTCGCTGTAGTACTCCTCCTTGTGGCTTTATTGAGTATAGGTGTCAAGGAGTCTTCCGTCTTGAATAACATCTTTACCGTTGTGAATCTGATTACTATTATAATCATTATTGTAGCAGGATCGATAAAAGGTATGATAGTTGCACTAGCGTGCAGGATGTTATGTAGATGCTAGACTTAAACCTTGAAATCAATATTGAATTATTAGCTGATCCTGAGAATTGGAGGATACCACCAGAAGCTATACCAGAGACAGCCAAACATGCTGGAAACGGAGGTTTTGCACCTTTTGGTATAAGCGGGATAATGATTGGGGCAGCCAAATGCTTTTACGGTTTTGTGGGATTTGATGCTGTGGCTACCACCGGTGAAGAAGCTAAAAATCCACAGAGAAATATACCCATAGCCATTGTTGTATCTCTAATTATCATTTTGATGGCTTATTTCAGTATTTCCACTGTATTAACTATGATGTGGCCTTATTATGACCAGGTATAATATATATATATACAAGATGTACCAACAATCGTGGTACCATCGGCTGAGTGGTGATTCTACATGGAGAAATAAGTCGAAAAGAAGAAATCACACTTTTTCGTTTGACGTCTCGTTTTCCAGAGAATCGAGTTTGAAAATGCAGGGAATACGCGCGTGTTCTTAGCCAGTTAGCCAAATGTTGTTTCGAGCATATATTTCGCAATGTTTGTATCACACTTTGCGAGCAAAAGGCTTGTCCATTTGATACCAAACCCTGCTTGGAGCAGGGTTGCGAGCCAAATGCGGGAACAGATGGATCGGAATTTGAGTGTAAAGTTTGAAGGCCAAATACCATGCCAAATCGAGGCCAAACCTTGGCTGCGTTATAGAGGGCAGGTCGGTCGCACTGAGTCCTTGCTCTACGAGTACATATCGGGCAAAATCGGAGTAAACCTTGCTGTAGGAGGAAAAATAGAATTTTATTTAAACTTCTACATTAACTTCTAATTCAACTGTCCTCTATAACTGGTCCTCTATCTGGTCTTAAGGCGGCCGGCAGGCATTTGGCCTTGATTGTCACGCTATGTTACGCTGAACCTTTTTTTCTAGACATTTTACGTCTTAAATAAATAAGTAATCAATTAAAAATGCATACCACCGTGTTTGTACATGTCTTTGCTACGTCTGTGCAGAGCCTTTTTTTCGATACGAACATTAAATCTCTCGAAATTTTGAGAATCTCTCTGCAATATACGTATATGAACTTGCAAGGGTCAAAATCTAGACAAACTGTCGCTTCAATATTGCAATGAACAGTTTAGAAGTGGTCAATTGTGTTTCCGAAAAGTCCAATCTACGTCTGTATAGAGCCCAAATTGCGAATTTCTACCTCATCGTCGAGTAATTTGTAATATTCGGCAGAAAATTCGAATTCTGAAGCAAGTATGACGTCACAAGATGGCTGCCGCTGAGAGATTCTCTTAATTTCGAGAGATTTAGTGTTCGCATCGAAAAAAAGGCTTTATACAGACGTAGGAAAAACATGTACAAACACGGTGGTATGCATTTTTAATTGATTATTTACTTATTTAAGACGTAAAATGTCTAGAAAAAAAGGCACAGCGTAACATAGCGTGACAGTCAAGGCCAAATGCCTGCCGGCCCTCTTAATTCGGCATGGAATTTTGGCTGCAAACTTTGTGCTTAAATACCAAGCCTAACGCGTAAACAGATGGATCGGAATTTATAGGCAAATTTTGGTGGCAAATACATAGCAAATTACTTACTGGGTAGATAGGAATCGGCTGATGCGTCTGATCATGACCTACCACCTCCTGCATTTACTATAGCACCTGAACTCGATTCGATTTTCTCGAATGCAAAACGTCGAACGAATAAATTTCTTTTTTTCTTTCTTCGTTCTTTTCTTCATTCCTTTTTTTGGACTTACTTTTACATGTAGAATCTGTATCCGGATGGTTGTACCGCGATTTTCGGTACATCCTCTATATAATTTTATTTTCAATTGTAGAATAAGACAATATTAAAAGTAGTTTGTTGTATTGTTTAAACTGTATGTACATAGAATGCTGATGCACCATTTCCTTATGTGTTTGAAAAAATTGGTTGGAACACCATTAAATGGATTGTTAACATTGGAGCAGCATTCGCATTGTGCACAAGTTTACTAGGCGCAATGTTTCCATTGCCACGTATTTTGTATGCCATGGGCAGTGATGGAGTAATTTTTAAATATTTTGCGAATGTGCACCCCAAAACCATGACACCTGTTTTCGGCACAGTAATTGCTGGTTTATTCACCGGAGCTATGACCCTTATATTTAATCTTCAACAATTGATCGACATGATGTCCATTGGAACGCTGTTGGCATATACAATAGTGGCAATTTCTGTTCTAATATTGAGGTAAATATAATATATCACACAAGCACGCGACATTAAGAGAAATATAAATGTAACTTACACATTTCAAATTTTAAATACCTCCTTTTTTAATGACATGTTCAAACACGATTTGAATAATTTCAAACAAAAAACATCTTATTCAAATTTTTAGATATCAAGATAAAGAATGCACGTCTAACAATCATACCTTAACAACATCAATGAGTAGCTACAAAATGTCACCAATTAATATTTTAAAACAAATATTTAATTTGTACAATCAGAAGGAGACAAGTGAAACTTCTAGCAAAGTTGCAAGCTATGGTATTGCAATGTTATGTAAGTATAGTATTAATGGAATTACTGAAAATTTCAATAACGTTCTGACATGATTTTATTTCTGTACTATTCCTATTCTAGGTATTATTATATTTGCTATTGCATTGTTCATTAATAACGTGGGTGCAAATGCCTTCGGTAACAATGTAATAGAAACTGTGATACTAGTCATACTTGTGATAATATTATTGTTAAATTTAGCAGCTGTTGCAAGGCAACCTGTTCAAAAAGTTGAAATAGCATTTAAGGTAAAAATGATAAAAATCTATTTCAGAAAAATAAAAAAATCAATAAAATTAAATATTGGTGTTATTTACAGGTACCATTAGTGCCATTTTTACCATGTTGTAGCATTTTTATAAATCTATACTTGATGCTACAATTAGATGCTTTTACGTGGATCAGATTTTCTATATGGATGCTTATTGGTAAATATAACAAGAGTCTATAAGATAATTCATCAGCGTATTAATTTTCTGTTCTTAATGTTATTTATTTTCGCAGGATTTGCTATTTATTTCTCTTATGGTCTATCTCACAGTGAACAAGGAAAAAGAGATAAGGTGGAAGCTGAAATGATAAAAAGAAAATACGCAGATCAAGTTAGAATTGTAACTAGATTCTAACAACAATGTTGAACTACGATGTGATACGTTCGGTATTAATTTGTAAAGAATTTCTCAGAGAAAGCCCTAGGTGTTACATGAAGTGATTATCATTACGACATTAAAATGCGATTAATACATAGTTCACGTAAGTGAATCGTTGAAAAGACAAAAGGACATTAACACTACGACTGTATAGAATATTTTTTACATACTATTACTGTAATGCAAAATAGTTCTTATCGTGAAACTTTAAGATGCCAGTCATATACTGGTCATTTTACATCATTACATGCATAAATTATTGCGCGTTATAATATTAATATATATTAAATATTTTAGATATACCCACACCGTTTATTCCGTAAAAAGCTCTGACCAACTGTATAGCGTATAAGGATATTGTAAAACCTGTTTGTTCCTTTTTGTATTTATATGCTGCAATGTGTTGATATAATGTACATATTTCTTTACAGAAATTTTACTAAGTTTATTGATTGTTTAAGTGCTTTTCGCACTGAAGAAATATATTGTTTTATATTAAATTATTGTGTATATTTTTTTTAAACACAGTTCTTACAATAATTGAAGAATATTTGAATTTCCAAACAATAATTTGAGATTTAATAACAAGAATTACATTTAATGAAATTTATAATGTACATATACAGTTCAGAATAGCACACAATAATAATTAATTTGTTTGAAAGAAAATTTCAATTCACTCTTCATACAATTTAATAATCCGTCTAAACTAATAGAATACATATATAATGATCTACGAAAGTATTCGTATAGAAGAATGGAGTCTATACTGAATTTATTAATTAAGTAATTCAAGGAAACTGCTCAATAATATTGCAAGCAACGTAGGAATATTACTTAAAAATGTTATTACAAATCAATAAGATAAAAGTTTATCTGCATGTACGAACACTTTTACGGATCACTATGTGATTTAGAATACAGAAACTGTATACATCAATTTAAACAGTCGCAAAACACAGATACATCACCAATTATGTAAAATCATATACATATCGTTCAGAATAAAATGAAGCCCAAATGCTTATGATAATATACTCCGGTAGTGAAGTGCTAATAATATGTATTATCCAAATATAGCAAAGTTTTACTTTTCATATAAATCTATACCATCTTGTGTTAGCAATTCTGCGGAGGTAAACGTTTGCTACTTTTGAATGAGTATTGAAGACATGATTATTTAAATATGTATATATTAACACAGAGTTACTGTATTACTACAGAAACCATTAATATAATTTAAAAAAAATCTATGAGTAACTATTTCATTAAAACATACATTAGTCGATCAATTTCGATTAAACATTTACAAAAATTCATTTGGTTACTGCTCGCATCTCCAACTACTCCTACAAACTCGGTTTTTCTCGCAACTTTTTTTTCTTGAATCTTAACAGTCTTTCACTGTCACGCTGAGTTTAAAGAAAGCTGTAAATATTAACATAAAAATGTGTGTACAATTATTTCTTATGATTTCAGTTTCTTCAGCAATTGCGCTAATAGTCTCAACTTTATCATAAAATTCTAATAATAATTTTGTATACTGAAACAATTAAAAGAATTTATACCTACACAAGGCATCTGGTAGAATCAATATGATTACGAAAAAATAAAATTAATAGTTTATGCTATTATCTATTAGGTGTGCAAATAAGTTCGGTGCTTTTTCATTCGATCGGTCATAACTTTACTTTAAATTATACAAAATTAATTAAAGTGCCGATCTTCAGCATTAAAAATACTCTCTTGCATGCAATCGATATCTCTTCGGCTTAAAAAGTTAGGTGACATTGACGTTGGATCAGTCGTTGGGTCCCTCATGAACTGAGTGGAGAAATTTGCTTTTGGAGAGTTTGGTTTCTCGGTTTAAAAGTAAGAGTTTCTAGCAAAAAATCATAACGCGCGATGATAACAGGTCCTATATGACATCTCGAAACGAAGAAACTCATGGCCCAGTCCCGGAAAACCTTCCACGTCGACGGCAAAGCTCAATATTCACGACAAAAAAGTTTTGCTGTCATTTTGGAGGGATTTTATGGGCGTCGTACAGCAGGAGCTGCTTCTACCTGCCCGATGAATTACGGCAGATTACTACCAACCATGATTAATGAAATACGACGAATTGAAGAGAAAACGATTTTTCATCGACCAAGGTAGTAGGCGCGTAATCCTGCAACATGACAATGCTCGGCCGCATTTTGCACAAAGGGTGAGGGACACTCTCTATGCGTTAGGATGGAAAGTCATGTCGCATGCGGCATACTCTCCGGACATGGCCTCAACAGACCGGCATCTGTTCAGGTCCCTCGAACACAATTTGTCCGGGGAATGTTACAATTCCATTGAAGAGATAGCTAGGAAACCGCCATCCTTCTTCCGGAAAGGCATCTATAATCTACCAAGTAGATAGGAAAAAGAGCTACAAAATGATAGTGAATACCTCGAAACATAATCTTGTATACTACATTTATGAATGAAAGCTAAATATCGCCAGAAAAGGGCTCTGAATTTATTTGCACACCTAATATTAGTTATGTAAAAGCTTTCTTTGGAATGTCTCAATGGTTACGATTACGTTAAGTACAAAATTTTGTGGCAAGCTTTATAGAAGACAAATTTTTCCCAAATTTTCTTTTCGTAATTCTGGTACTATTCCTTTTACGTGGGTACATTCCTATCTATACTTCGTGTTACAGAGCAATACAACTAAAAACAATGGTATTGCATGCAAACGCAATCGTATGTACAGTCGGTATTGTTATTTGTACGTTTTAGATAATGTTTTTATTTTATGAATGTGTCACGGTTCAAGCTTTCACCACAAGATCGAATGAACTCCGCAAAGCTAAGCCTTATACATTACAGGAAACATTTATCTCGTACGTACATGAATAGACTTCTCATATCAGTGAAAAATGTTCCTATGAGAATAAAAAGCTATAGAGCAGAGCTGCTGAACTGGTGGTTCATGAGCCACTCGTGGCTCTTTCCCCTATCTTCCTTTTTCGACGAGAAACCCCCACTGCGTACGACGTCGTCCCACAAGCTAGGCAGCCACGGGGGAAAGGAGAATCGTAGCTGTCTCATTCTGCCGCGCTCCGTTTTGCTCATGTGCTTCTCTACACGATGGACGTTGGTGGAGGGGATTGGGCGCAACGAAGAAAGCAAGCGAGGCGAAGCGCGGCAGAATGAGACAACAAAATTTCCCGGCATTTGTTCAAAATTTTGTTTTCAATCGATTTTGCTGTCATTCCGCGGCGATTGTAGAGGGGGGATGGTGGGAGCGTCGGAAAAGAAGTTAAGCAGCCCTGCTATAGAGTATCACATTGCTATATAATAATATAATAATACTTTATGTATTTTATTAAAGGAATCTTCAGTGATCTAAAAAACGAATTATTTAATTCGTTCTATTTACAAGTCCTCCTGCACTTATGTATTGCCAATTTGCCTGTTAAAGGTGATCATAATTTTAGACAAACTTCAACATATTGTTTGTACGTAAGTAAAGTGACTTACCCCAATTCCAGTTGCCCAACCAGTTCCAGCTGGATTCTCATCAGTGATTCCAATTCTGCGGCAAAGTATTCCAGCACCGGAAATCGCCCATACTTGACCTTGTTCTCTAGCGACAGCTACATGTCTAAAACCTTGTTTTGCGTTTATAACAGACATATCTAAAATTAAAAAAAAAGAAACACGGTTAGAGATTTAAAAATGTAATGTACTGTAAAGTGAGTAGGACATGCAAACAAAACACAACAGAAATATTGGCGAGTCTAGGGTTAACCCTTTGGGTGCTGCACTGCCTGTAATTGCTCAAAAAATTTTACCACGATAGAAGATACTTGAAGACTTGATTTAATTGGACACCCTGTAGTTAATAGTCATTCGAAAACCGTGCTCAAAACTCGCATCAAAAGGGTTAATACACAAAAAGTAGTAGTTTACTGGAAAATCTATCTAAAATAAAAGGCCTACATCGTAGTCAAACGCTCCTAAGGTATACCTATGTCAGAGGGGTCAGAGAATGTGTCTAAATAAACAGGTGTGTCGTTTATATCAGCGTTTCCCAACGCAGAGCGTGTTTTATGGGGTAATCTGCAGAGTTTTCCACGAAATACAGCCTTTGGGGAGGGCATCTTACTCTTACATTTGTCTGAAATTTTTCAATATATGTATAACAAATTAAGTAGACAAATTTAATTACCTGAAACGCAGCGATAGCATAATTTCATTTGATAACTAATACTGTTAGCAGAATACTCGTAAATTATTAGTAGCCTGCTAGATTCAAGGAAGTGTCTATAGGGACACTACTTGGATCCTACGAGAGATTGGGAAACGCTGGTCTATTTGGTGACAAATTTATTAGATACCTATGTGAATAGGATCGTTTGGCATTGCAGGTAACGTTTGCCAGTGGGTTCCTTCTGGGAAAACGTTCAGTTGCACTTCACGACGCACAGAAAGTTTACCCGTGGAGTCCAACGCCCATACCACATCTTTCCCCACAGATATTTGTTTTAGATGAGCACCTGATGGTGGTTCAACATTCTGCCACTGTACACCTAAAATTATTCGAGTCAATATGAGTTTACAATACGAAGGTTAATTGTAATTGTTTTATTATTTGTACCTGTAGGTTTTGCAAGAGAAATTCCTAATCTCCAATATGAGGAACCATTTTTTCCTACAGCCCAAACTTGACCACCCGGACCACACGAGATACCTATTAAAGCTTGATCACTTGGTATATGTTCCCATGAAACTCCCTATAAATAAATATTAAAACATTACAATGTTTGATAAAGAAACTGTTGCTTTATTAAATGTTTCATTTGTACCATTGGGCATGATTCTGAAACACCTCTCCTAAATAAAGCTTCACCGTTAGAAGCTACTGCCCATATGTACACTTGCGCATCCGTACCAGGATTTCCAGTTGCCTGATAAAAAGAATTCAGAATTATTTACTTGTATTTGTACCATCAGTATTATGAACTTTTTAAAACGTTTCATACATATAAAGAAACATCGAGTAATTTTGTATTTCCTAGCTCTTGCCAGGGGCCACTAGTCGTCAATTGACACCTTCGAAACCATCTTCGTCTTCTAACATAGTCAGTAAAGAATTTTTTACCATGGTATTGAAAAGGAAAATCAGTAGCGTATTGCCAGCCGTCTCTATCGACACCACCGGGAGTATGAAAATCTACTATCCAGTCTGACACCTGTTTCAAGAACATGTATTTAATTTATTTAATTAATCCAATAAAGTTATACAAATTCAAGGTAATTATTTACAAAGTGGTTCTGTTATCCGATTTTGATTAAATTTAAATATCTTATAGATTTCGCATTTTAAGTATCATTTTCCTATACATATAATAGGTGGTCTCTTTTAGTTTTTGAGATATTCGCAAAAAAACTGTTGCTACTACTACATTGAATCTTGTTTTTCCAGCACGCTTCGTGACCATGTACGAGTTAGCTCGGTGCGGCTGTTTATCCACTGTTTTTATATACATGTCATGAAGATCGCTAAGCAGTCTTTGTAACCGGCGACTTTCTAAAGTAAATAACATTTAGGTTTTGAAACTAGACTTAGTTATCGTTAATTTGGCCGCTTAAGAAACCTACCCCAACCTAACCCAGATGCAACCTAGTTAATTCTGGGTTAGGTTTGAGTAGGTTTACAGGAAGAGAGAAACGTAGGTGAGGAAGAGAGAAAGCCGGAACGCGGAGAAGACCCGGTGCGCTGAGGCGAGGCGGGCGTGAGAGGCAGACTGCGAATAGCAGGACCCTGCGCCGGGTGATGGAGAACGGATTACAATACCCCGAGAGGAGTTTAGTGGATATTCCCGTCAAATAGGGTGAGTCCCACACTACCCGGCCTAATTTCATCTTGGACGGGTGTGCGTAAATGCGTTCTCCTCTCAGGAAGATTTGGATTAGGTTTACGGTCGGGGGTTAGCGGGTCAAGATCGACAACCAGATACGCTCTTGAGTCTCGTCCTAGACAGCCTATGGCACTTCGGATGCCACTTCGTGCTCTTAGCTGAGGAGCCAGTAGGCAGTTCGAGGAAACTGCTATGTCGGATTGAGCACAGGTTGGCCGTGCGGTGCCCCGCAGGAGTGAGGTTGGCGCGGGGGACGCCCCGCGTCCTGACGTGACCCCATTATTGAGGGCGGTGGATTCGGAGGCTCGGAGCATGGCTCCCCCCGTGCAGGGACGGCACCCTCCGGGTTAATTTCCCAGTAGGGGGGGGGGGGGGCCGGTCCGTCCCCCCCCTTAGGAACGGGGATTCGTGGGGGGTTTTGGGTGGGAAGGGTCGGGGCGTGCCAGATCGGGCCTCCGACGGCCCTTCCTTCCGGTGGCGGCGTCTTCTTGCCTCGGCCGGGGCTGGTTCCTTCGGGACACCGGCCCCGAGCGGGGCACCAAGACTCCGGGAGCTGTGGGCGGACCGAGCTGGGGCTCGAGAAGCCCAATCCGAAGGCTCCAGGGATGGGGTCCCTCCGCCCGGGGTCTTGTAGCGTAGGCAATGGGGGAGGCTAACCCCCTCCCCCGGGGTATGATGTTAGCTGGGAGGTGTCCTGTTGAGTACTCGCGTGATCCAGGCACCTCCCCTATAGCTTAGGTGGGCGTGAGGTTTTAGTGGGTAATCTCTGGGGATCCTCCCCAGAGATAGTCCCACATAACTTTCTCTCCCCCAGGGAGCCGGGGTTTGCGAAAAGCATTTCCTCACGATAAAAAAAAAAAGAAGGTTGGCCGTGCGGATTGTACGGGGGTACGGCACCATCTCGTACGCGGCAGCGAAGATGCTTTCGGGGTTGCTTCCGTTGGATTTGGAAGCGGAGGCTCCCCGGGGGGTGTTCCGGCGCTCTCGGCATTTGAAGTAGGGTGGCAGTGATCTCTGAAGAGAGGGAGATCGAGATGGCGAACGCAAGGAGTAATGTCCGGAGCCGTCCTTTTCGCTTTCGATTGGTGGGTTGGAAGGATGACGCAGCAATTGACGTTCCGTGTGACGCAGATACTCTCCGGACATGAATGCATCTGGGAGTATCTATATTGAACCAGGAGGGAGGAGGTGGAGCGATGCCACCATTGCGAGGAGTTTATGTCGTTGCAGGCGGTTACCTCCGTCTATGACCAGGTGATGTCACAGAAGGAGATAGCGGAACGGGACAGAGATCGTACTCTCGCTTCCGGCCGCAATGGAGGAGGGTCTTCCGATGGTCTTTCAGAGGCCTGTCTAACGATGGCTCGCGGAACAGATATGACTCCACCTCCTATTCGTCTATCGGCGAGACAGTCCCCACCATGTCCACTCCGACTTTTTCTTCGGCACGAGGCCCACGACCGCTGCACAACTACTACGTATTCGTGTACATGTACATGCAGAAGGAAAAGTAAGAGTGGACCTGGTGGGGACTTACTCGCGAGCAGGCGAAGAGGAGTAGCAGTCACATCTGTTGCGCGAGCCATCGTTAGGCAGGCCTGCGTCGAAGCATGGGCGGAAACGCCCTGCCTGGTAGAAGCGGTAAGCCTACTGGTTCCTCTTCCTTCGATCACCAAGAGCGGTTTCGGGGGTCGTCGGATGATTCGGGCGGGGGCCCAGTCATTCAACGGGTGGCCAACAGGGAGGGCAAGTGCTGCGGGGCAACCGCAAAAAGCTCTTCAAAATGTGTAGCTGTATAACATATTTAAAGGATATAGCCGGATGAGGAGATAAAAAGTGTCCTTGAGTCAAATTATATGGCCGATAGGCATCAAGAAAAAACATACTGTATAAAATTTCAATTCTATATATTTATCGGGAGAGTAGTTATGGGGTAAAATCGAAAAATCAGTTTTTGGCCTATTTTCCATAATTTTCGAAATTCTGAGAAAAATCTGAGACATGTCATGAAATTTGTTTCACATTTTTAAATTGAATATCCTGCTTGTAACAAATCAAAAACCTCAAAAAATTCGAAAAAATGCAGATTTTACATATGTAGAAGTTCTAGAGATAAAAAATCTATATTTTTAAAGTACCGATATACTGTTATAATTATTGTTCACGAATATTTTCAGATTTTACAGTTTGAGGCGTGGTAGTTAAAAAAAAATAAAAACCGATTTTTCGCGAAAATCCCGTTTTCGCCAAAATGAGGCAAAATTACAAACTTCGAAGGCCTGTAATTACTAAATAAATTCTAAACCGGCAAAATGATGACTAAACGCCCCCCCCCCCCCAATTTCACATATAGTACAATATATTTTGATAATCACTTGGCATGGAATGACCAATATACTACGTTGCTTTGTTAATAGTACACTATTTACTTATATATTGTCGCTGGATGTAAAAAATTTACAAATAAAGAAGCTACAAAAATTATAAGAAATGCAACATCATTTTTTAAGAGAACGGTTGAGATGCGACCCATGGTTTCTTTCACAAAGTTGATCCTTATGACCAGTAGAACACGATTAAACAAAAAGAAATGTTATTCTTTGACCTTGATTTTCAAGGTCAAGGACAATTTTGCGGGGAGTTTTTTATGTCAATTTCCACCAAATCGTAGGTGTAGAATCACGCTATGGTGGCCGTGACATATAATTTTGTGACACCCTGTACATAGTATAAAACACATTCACAGTCGAAAGCCTAACGAGCTGAGCCATCCAGGTTGTTGGGAGTATACTTTTCAGATGTAATGTGCTGACGCAGTAGAATTACTAATCAAGTTGATTTTATTTTTTAATTATTTCTGTGAAATGTTCACGGTTTATCCGTGCCTAATGGACTTACAGAATAAATAAAACGTCACAATTTTAAGGTTAGCTTAGTTTTTCGCGGAAAAAACATCGAAAAAATCGATTTTATTTTTTTTAACTATCACGCACCAAACTGTAAAATCTGAAATAATTCATGAACAATAGCTGTAACAATATATCGGTACTGTAGAAACATAGATTTTGTATCTCTAGAACTTCTATGTAAAATCCGCATTTTTTTCGATTTTTTGAGGTTTATGATTTTTTATAAGCAGGATTTTCAATTTAAAAATCTGAAACGAATTGCAGAGTATGTTACAGAGGATACTTGACATGTTTCAGATTTTTCTCAGAATTTCTAAACATCATTAACTAGGGAAAATAGGCCAAAAATTGATTTTTCGATTTTGCCCCATAACTATCCTCCCGATCGATATTGCAGGATTGAAATTTCACACAGTATGTTTTTTCTTGTTGCCCTATCGAATGACCAATGGGCCATATAATTTGACTCAAGGGTACTTTTGACCTCCTTAACCGGCTATACCCTTTCATCAAAATCGGAGAACAGAACCACTTTGTAAATAATTACCAAATTAAATTATTTTTTAAAAGTGAAATCGTTAAAGTTATACATATAAATGCTTTTTCATGTAATCACATAAGACACGTATATCCTATTTTCGATGATTGAGTTCAACCAGTTCGCATTGAATCGTGCAAACTGTGTTTTAAAATTTGTCAAATTCACCAAACCGATACTTAATGACAGTCAGTGTTTACCTAATATTTTTTAAATATTAATTCTCCTTAAAACTCCCAATAAATCCACTTTTATTAGTATTTTTAGTGCACATACGATATAAACTACTAAATCAGAATAGGTTAATATCAAATCTATCTTGTTTGTTGGTACTCTTCTTCCACCTCCGTAGCTGGGTAATTTTTGTTTACTAAGATATCTCATAAATTAACTATCTCTAAGAACTTATAATCATTGAGCTTGCAAAAGAATAAATTATAAACTTAGTTTTATGATGGGAGAGTTATTTCTTCTTACCCAACGCCAATGCATCGATAACAGTTTAGTATTCTCACGAGTACGTTTCTGACGTCCTGTTGCATCGCTCCACATGTAGCGGTCCGTTGGAAGACCATGGGAAGTATATCCAGTTACCGGATTCCAGCGTTGATTTTCGTAGACATAATAATTATGAGTGTCTACCATGGAGTTTATCCCTGTATTGTTATCTAGACCTAAATGTATCAGTACGTGTAAATTTAAATTCGAGCCTTACTTTTGTTTTCCAGTAACTATACAGGGTGGGGCAATAACTATGTCCAGTTTGAATATTGCCGTTATTTGTAATAATATGAAAAAATGTTATATAGAAAACTTACACGGTATAGAGGGGGACATATTGTGACACAAACATTTTCTGCGTGGGTGGAGGCATAGAGGAGATTTCAAGGTCAACTCTATTTTTTTAAATGGAATGCTATGTTTTTTTTATCACGATGTGATAGCCAGTGTTGAGACGAATTCAGCGAGTTATCATTGAAGGTCTTGCAAGGTCAAACATGCTAGTAAAATAAACTTTATTACATTACGGGAGATGCTCGAATTGATGACTGTTTGCGTCAATGCAAAGTTGCAATCTTCGTATCCCTGCATCACGTGCATAAAATTATTTTATAATAAAAATTCGTTCACTCGGATAATTGCAGCATGTGCTAGTATAAGTTCAGAAACGATAAGACATGCACGTGATGCAGGGATACGAAGATTGCAACTTTGCATTGACGCAAACAGTCATCAATTCGAGCATCTCCCGTAATGTAATAAAGTTTATTTTACTACCATATTTGACCTTGCACGACCTTCAATGATAACTCGCTGAATTCGTCTCAACACTGGCTATCACATCGCGATAAAAAAAACATAGCATTCCATTTAAAAAAATAGAGTTGACCTTGAAATCTCCTCTATGCCACCACCCACGAAGAAAATGTTTGTGTCACAATATGTCCCCCTCTATACCGTGTAAGTTTTCTATATAACATTTTTTCATATTATTACAAATAACGGCAATATTCAAACTGGACATAGTTATTGCACCACCCTGTATACAAGATGTCCCATTTGAAATAATTGCATGCGAAACTTCAACTGGGACACGCCCTGTATAATGTATTACCTTTTAAAAATAAACCTCCCCATCCACCAGTGTAAACCCATGCAGTACTGTCATATCCTATTCCCCATGTTACACCAACAGGACAAGTTTCAACCTTTTTCAAGTGTCCACCCATCTGCCTCCAAAATAATGCAATTGGGTCAATGATCACCTAGAATTAATGATAATAAAGCAACATTATGTTACCATTATTCCTTGAGTTGTACAATTACCAATTAATATAAAAGCGATTACATACAGATGGAGATTTATAAACTACACTACATAACGTCATTAGTCCCTTGATTCTCAAATGAGTGATACTCTGTGGTAATATTCTATGGCTATAAAAAGTAAATTCTCTATCATCGATAAGTATTCTGTATCCTCGCATGTCGCAAACAATTTCTAACATGAAATCAGAACCGGCTTTCAATGGGCTATTTCCGTTTCTTTCTTCGTCACCCCATTGTCCATTCTGATATGTATTGCGTATAATTATGTTCTCTTTGAGTCGTGGGTTAAAGTGTAAAGCTACATCATGGGTATCCACCATGGTCTTTTGTTTCAAGCATGTTGTCGTATAACAGACAAGATTGAATGATAATCTGAAGAATAAAATAGTCATTACTTCTAATAAGTTTAATTGAGTTAATATAGTTTCAATTATTTATTTACCTATCAGCATCATCGTGCACGCAGACTGTAATTTTTAGGGAACTACCAGGCCCAAAACCGTTTTGTAATATAGACTCAAATGGTAATTCTTTCCCTGCCACGTCCAATTCTTGTATGTAACCATCATTAATTAACTGATTTTCCTGGAAAGAATTTACACAGGAAATGTTTTATGAAAACTATTTTATTATAACTCTATGTGTGCCTTGTCAACTTGCCTCTGCAGCAGTTGGATCATACACATATACATCTCCTAATGCTGTCGTGGTCCAAATTGAATTAGGTCCTGGTCTTCCATACACGTTATTCATTTGGCAAGAAACTGAACGTACAAAAAAATCTTAGAATTGAAATATATTACAGTGGGTAACTCGCTTGTTGCACGAAAACGAGACCGGAATTTCAGGCAAGATTCGAGGTTTTTGCAATGAACGAGGTGTCCAATTAATAACATAAATCGATTTCCTACCTAACTCCTCCTCTATTAAATCGAAGCCGTTATCAATTACAACATAAAGAAACGCAGTCGCGATATGACTCGCAAGTACTTAGCACACCTCCACGAAATTACCATTTTCCACTTTGCGCGAACAAAATGCAACGAACGAGATTTGCGTAAAGAACGGGCATTTGGTCGGGAGTGCAATAAGCGAGAACTTACTGTGTACTTTAATTGTCTTTCAACTTATGGATTAAGATACCTGAAGTTAAATGTTTTAACCAATCTTCCATGTCAGTGTCACTGAAGAACTGTAATCTAAGAACTTTAAGACGAGGTAGTCGAGGAGTGTGTATTGCTATTCTTGGGCTGCCTGGTTCGCTGCAGCACACTACACACATAATTTCAGATACAGGAAATTGAACCTAAAAGGGAAACATTTTTTAGTTCGAACGATTTTGAGTATTTATGAAAGGAATTTAATGAACCTACAATTGTTGTTGTTCTATTTGAATTTAAAATGGTTACAGTTCCAGAATCTAAGAAACCACTGTCACTACTTATCCATTCTAATTCGATAACACACTCTTCATACGTAGTACTGCCTTTAAGTTTACATTTTGCATCACTATTTTTTACCCAAGACGACCTGTAACGTATTATTACAAATTAAAAAGTTTCGAATATATTTTTGTAGAAAATATTCAAATGATAATCGCATTGATTCGGTAAAACCTTACTTTTCAACAACTTTTTCATATATTGAAGGATCATATTCTACTTTTTGTAATCTTTTCTTTAATTCTTCTAAAATACGTATTCTCCATGGTTCTGCTATATCTCTGTGACTTGTGCCATTAGTATCTGCGATCCTACAGGTTTCAAAATAAGTGGCATATTTAACTACGTATTTAGTACGTACACTTGAGGTCTACATTATAAAATGTTTCAACCCTTATCGGACGTTAGCGTATTGCACGTAACTTCTCGCAAGGTCATCTGTTGTAGGTTAATAATTAAAAATATTAAATATACCATTTTGGAGGATTTGATGGGTCCATGAAACATGCCCCAGCTTCTACTTTATACCAGGAAGCATCGCATTCAGCCCAATACATTGCACCAGAACTTTCATCTTCTCCGTAAACACCAGAGTCGCTTGTTAAATCAGGATCAAATATACTTCCATCCGTTTCTGGGTGAGCTTCCACACCTACCATAGATCCAACCGAATGAACAGGACTCCAAGCAGCTGGATTAATCTATTTCAATTTTCAATTTTAATTTTAATTTTAATTTTAATCGACAAAGCTGTAGATAATTAATTTTTTTTATTAACCTTAACAGTACTGCCCATGCCTTTCCCAGAGACTACAAAGGATTCGCCAGTTTTAGTGAGTGATTCATTTGATATAGTTATGTTTGCAACACTAGCCTCAGTAAGATCACCCATGTCCAATGAATGCGCGGATCTATTTAATTGTATATATAAGAATACATTAAAAAAAAAAAAAATAGTTAAACGCACCATGAAAGTGAATAAAACAAGTAAGAGTATTACTTTTTCTTTCCTTCGTTCAAGTATATATCCTGAAAAGATGTCTGCTGAGGATTCTTGGTACCGCCCTCGTTTGATCGTTGCCATAATTTCAAAGACGTTGGCGTTGGTGCCGATCGTGACTGTTCTTCCCATTCCCTGATCAGTGTTGTACCTTCGCTAGTACTATGTGGTCGATTCTGTAAACAAGCATTATTTTAGTATTATAAAGCAGAGAAACGCTAAACACCTCGAAATATAATAAATGTATGTAACATTTACTATAGAATTAATATTTATAGACATTAAATATTTTGTTGAAATAATTACCAATGACCCCCAACTCTGATGTCTCTGTTGCTGAGGAGTACCACACATACTATGTCTGTTACTTGATGTTAAACTGGCATTACTGCTTGCTCTACTAAGTTGCAGCGGTGCGTTTATTAATCTCCATTTTTTACCTGTTAATTCTGAACGTGTGATATTTGTGCGATAGTATAAACTTCTATCTTCGTGGCCAATGGCCCAAACCTAATAAAAATTAAATGGATGAATACAAATATTTCTATGAAAATTAGAATAAACTGAATTACCTGATCATTAGGAGCAACTGACACTTGTGACATTTTACTCAGCATTTCCACCCAGCCTGTACCAGTAGCCATTTGTTCACAAACTCCACATATTTCACCTTTAATACCTTTCCTAAACCACACTCCACCATCTTGTGTTACTGCCCAAACAGAATCTGTACCGACACTAACTTGTACTAATTTCAAATCTTTTTGAGGAGGTTCAATCTCCACCCAATCATCCCCTATAAAATAAAATATATTATATTATATTTGTGATTGCTGAAACAGTTACAAATGTGCATGTCAAGTTTGAAACTTTATAAAATTTATATACCCATTGGATTTTCTCTAGTAACACCTGTACGCACCAATGCTTTGCCAACCATTAGTACAGCCCAAACAAGACCAGTTATTCCAACACTGATTTGACATACCTCAAAACCATTTGCTAATTTTATAGAGCTCCATCTCTGCCCTTCAGGACAAGTAGTGCTGGTACTAACACGAAACATTACCTGTACATTATAATCACTAGTAATTATGTCATTTAATTTCATTAGAATTAGAATTATGTATAAAGTTAAGTGCAGTTACAATAACCAAAATTATATTTTACATTATGTTTTAACAATTAATGTAATAGTCTATGCTTCATTAATTTCTTTCAAAAAATTTTTTTAAGAGTTATACCCTCCCATGAGCAGTTACTGCCCAGACTACTAGGCATCCAGGATTACCTCCAGGTATTTGATTTCCACCCACAGATATGTCAATAAATGGTTCCTAAAAGTACAATATACCCTTTATATGTATATTACAGTAATGTAAAAAAACTATAAGCTTCTATAAATCAGAAACTACCTCTGTCGCATCTTTGTGAAGAGGTGCAATAGCACACCACGAATTCATGGCACTATATCTTCGATAACGAACCCATTTCCTCCGTCTGACACACGACTTCCACTGTTTCTTGGTGCTATATACAGCCGGGAAATCAACTGCATATGTCCATCCCTATCAAAATATTAAATTCTCTGTGACCGTAAATCTATGTTTCAATGACAACTGACAACAAATCTACATATAAACAGAAAACCATAAGAAACAACAACAAAGACAAAATTACAAAATTCTAATAACAATACGATAAAAAGAAAGAAATTTATTTGTATATCCTAAATAGATTTTGTGTTTACAATTTCATAGAAGGTAAGACTTTATTTAACAAAATATTGGTGAATAGAATTTACATAGTAATCTAACATAAAAAACAAGAAGTTTTGTTTAACTTAACACTTTGACAGCCATGGTGGTCACTACTGAGTGGTATTGAACATTCCAATAACACAGTGGTAGCTATAGTTGATTGATGCAACCGAACGCGATAAAAATGTGTAAAAATCGCAAACAATAACATTTATAATTTTGTGAATACAATTAATATTAGAATTGTGCTTTAAAATAGTAAGTCTACATGCAAACATATAAATATTTTATGTTTAGTATTATAAACTTAAATATACATGTAAATATACAATGTGATTCTAACATGGACAATTTCAGTCCGGCATTGGAGGCAAAACCAATAAAACACTTACTGACTTGTTCGGCAGTCAATGTGTGTAAGTAAAAAAAAAAGTTTAGATGAAGATTATTTGATGAAACATATTGCATATAGAAAGAAAAAATGATTGAAAACTGCAATTAGTAGAAGCTTTAATAATATTTACATCATGATCCAATGGCTGTCCATCCAAAGTGGTTTCTATTTGCCAATCACCTTCCCATTGCCAAGCCATTGATGGTAATTTCACTTTGTCTCTACTACGATCTACTGTACCATCCTGATTAGAAAAGTTGTACCTGTCTGTAGGTAATAATCTTCCGCTGAATCCTTCTAAAGGAAGCCAACGCTAGAACATTATTCACTATTGTTATATCAATATAAATGATTGCATTTGTACTCATTGTCTAATTTTAATAAACATACTTCATTTTCATATATTTCTTCTTTGATTCTTATAGGTACATCTAAACCATGTACATGTACGTAAACTTGACGATCACCCCCTATAGCCCACATGAAATGTGGAACTGCTGACAGCTGTTTGAACTCAAGACCCAGGTACATAAACTCCCTCCACATATTTCCAGTTGTTGATAGTCCGAATACACGTCCTTCATTGTTTATTGCATATAAATGTGAACTTGGCATTTTAATATAATGTCACAAGAATGTTCTATGTAGTTCACCTGCAACATACCAATTTTAATAGTATAACATATTATTCGACGTTGTTATAAATTTTCAAATAACGTGTAATGCAATTAAATTAAAGAGATTGAATCTGTTTATTATAATTACTTCATAGAACGAGTAAGCATCGATAACAATAGCACATGTAATGAATCAACCCGTAGTGGTATCAAATTTTACATACATAAGACATCTATATATATAATAGCCAGTTTTCTGTCCTCTGTAATGGTCAAAATATCTCGAAACACAGAAGACATAGAAAGCTAGAAATACTTCAGGATCAAGTGTTAAAATTAAATTAGTAAAGACTACTGGCACAAAGCAGGGCAGAATCACAGATACTGTTTTGCCAATCTGCCGGCAAATTTTTTTATATTTAATTTTAAACAATAACAATCAACAACAAATTAGTATAACTATTTAGCAAACTGTTGCTTATACGAGATTAAACATGTCAGTAAACGTAGCCTATAGTCTAAAATAGTGGCATACCTCTAGAAATAAGCCAGCCGTTGATGTTTCAACGGGTATTATGCTAGTGACAGTATAAATATAAGGTAATACCTTTTTCCTTACGAAATAGCAGATTATCTACCATGTCTTAAAGGAAATGTTAGATAAACGACATAGTTTTCCTGCAGAAACATAATAATTCAATCGTGGACAACTGATTAGAGGTTTGCTGTCCTTTTATTTAACTTTACGTCGATTATAATATATGTACATTTTGCAACAGGGACTAAATGTTAGTTCAATATCTATTTAATTACTGAAACCAGACAATTTGAATAGACAAATTC
>CM052115.1:672179-685262 GCA_028454245.1 Halictus quadricinctus | reverse complement strand
GGCGTGTTTGTACGCCGCACAACTCTTTTCTCTCAGCCCATGGTTGGCTGGTCTACCCGCTCGCTTGCAATTGATGCAAGAAGGTTTCTCTTTCTTATTCGGGCAATCCTTAAAGGAATGCCCGTCTTTGCCACAGTGCCCGCATGTGTCTGTTTTCGCCTTACAGTGCTTTGACACGTGCCCAAATGACTGGCATTTGAAGCAACGTGTCGCAGCTATAAAGTCCTTTACTCCGTGTGCATTGAAGCCAATGAAAACCCGGTTCCTGCTTAGCAGGATTTTCCGGGTTTTCGGAGACACCTCAGCCACCCAGTTGGTGACCTCTCTGTCCTTTTTGCCTGATTTGAAGAGGAGTTTAAACTCCTCTTCTAATTTTTCCTCTGAGTCCAGCTCGAGGTTTTGTTTGTATATTGCCTTCAGGAGGTCCGCCTCTGATGTCTCAGAGGGGACTCCGAATATTATCATTTTTGGTTTCCTCTTGGGGAGAGGACCAATTTCCACTTTTTCCCTGAGTTTCTTGTTGCTAAGGACTTGCTCAAGGTCCTTAGCAGTTTCTGTCTCTATGAGGATTCCGGAGTTCCCGAGTTTCCTCAGGTTCTGGATCCTTATCTTTTGCTCTTGTAGACCCCGACAACCGCGATGTCCCCCCACTGTACCGCCACGAATCCCGCGCCCCGCTCCAGAAGGGAGGCCGACGGGGATTCGGGGCGGCCCCCCGCCACTATGACAACGGAGTCGACCTCGTCCCTCACCCAGAAGGGGTGTTCGACGGCGCTCTTGCAATTGGCCCGCGTGTGCCCCGTCTCCAAACAGCTGAAGCATTGATGGGGCGGCTCCCTCAGCGTGTCCACGTGGGCCGAGGACCAGCCGAAAAGCAATCGGCCCCCCGTCACCACTTTTTTGACGGCCGCAATGGGGCCCTGGGCCCAACAGGAGCCCAGCGCCTGCTCAGAAACGGTCCTCCTCATCTCCCCGACCCGGAGTTCCGCCACCGAACACACACACTCCCCCTCCCCGCCAGTGCCGCCGCAACATCCCCGGAGGACACCCAGTGATCCAGGCACGTGATGCGCATTTCACCACGCAACGGCCTGAGTGACCCTCATCCCTGCCCCCCCAAGCGCCTAGGCGATCCTCGTGGAGAAGACCCGTGCCTTCTCCTGGCACTCCGGGCCCTTAACCTCCAGGAGGATCCCGGCTTTTTTCGACCGCCTAGGGAACACCTCCGACTCGATTTCTATGGTCTTCAAGTGGACCTGCTCTTTGGCCCTGGCAGTCACCTCCCCGTAGGTGAGCTTGCTGCTCTCGGGGATTGTAATTGCCATGGCACCCGACTTGAGGGTGCGTCCCAAGCCCCTGTCCCTCCCGGTGGCAGGCTTCGTCGCGCTCGCTCCACCCTCTCTCCTCGCGCCGCCCGCCGCCGTCTGCTTCTTTGCCACCGCCGCCAACCCCGGCCGCGGTAGCGTTCGGCGCCGCCTTCTCCCCGGCCTTTCTCTTCGCTGCCCTCCTCGCGGACCTCGAGGTAACCTCCATCCAGGAGGCCGGGTCGACCGGTGGCGGGATGTCCACGGGAGGGACTACCCTGACTTTGGACACCACCACCGGCCCAGCCCTCCTAGTCTCGACCACCGCCGGTGGAGAGGCCACCGGCAGGGCATCGCGCGCCCATCCCCACCCCCGTTCCCGGGAGAGCCGGGGCCATCCCGGCCACAACTGTCCGGAGGCGGTCCTCTTTCCTGGCTTCTAGCTCCTTGTTTCTGGCCGCCATCAGAGCGTCTACCCGGAGAAGAAGAGCTTGGGAGTTCAGTGCTCCCGCCCCCTCCCTCGTCGACACCGCCGTTTCCGCCTCCGGCGTCAAGCACCACCCCACCCCCGTCGAGGAGGTGGAGGGCACTCCCTCTGGGGGCGCCTTTATTACCTTGCGCCAACTCCCGGGTATCGTCCGCCTCTCTGCCTCCGCGGTCTTGAGCTTCGCCGGAAGGGCATGAACCTCTTCCGCGAGGGCCTCAGACCGCTCGCGGATGCGGGCGTTAACCTTTCCGTTTTCCCAGGCCATCCCAGTGTAGGACCTCTGTATCAGGGTGATGCAGCGGGACCTCGCGATAGCGGAGCAGTCCCTGAGGTCCTTCGCCAAGTCCCCCTTCAGGCCCTTGGAGACAGTGGAGATTCTTTCAACCCTCCTCATCGCCTCCTGCACCTCCTCTACAAGCTGCGCCGTCGGTAGCTCTCCCCCGTCCCCCCGCCTCGACGAGGTCCTCCACTTTCCGCGATCGACCCCTCTCGGCGCGGTCGCCGAGGACCACTCCGGCCTCCGGCGCTCCCGAGGAGCCCTACCCTGAGTCCTCCGGCACAAAGCGCCCGCTACGCGTTAGCCCCCCCCCCCCCCCTCACCGCCGACAGCTGTAGCCCACTTCTCGGCGCCCGCGCGCGACATGCCCAAGCCTTCGGTACTCGAGATGGAGATCACGGACCAACCCTATATTAAGTATTTCCACAATGAAATGTGAATATAACTCGTTTTTTATAATTTTTTGTAATGATTGGCACCCAAAAAGACAAAAAAAATGTATGTAATTAAGCATAGTAAGCAAAGACATACTTGAGTGGTGCCAACGTCGACTACGCATAGCGGCGGCCCTGGCGAGTCGTGAAAAGGCTGCAATGGCCGTCTGGCGCGAACGCGTCGTGAAAAAGCTATCAATGAATATTTTCTTAACCTTCTCGTATACTAAAGGAACCAAATACTTTTCGTGAATGGTTTCCTTACCAGAAATGTCTGTAGAATGCAGTCTTGTACAGTAAATTCCTGCTAGATAAAGGATTTTTCACATAAATACAAAAATAGAGCGTACAAAGTACCCGCGTCGGCACATTTTCAAAATTTAACAACCATTTACAACTATTAGGAAGTACATAAAAATATAATTGTCTACATATATGGATATGTAGAGGAAAGTCCCCTCTATCTCTTGACTCAAACTTGAACTTTCTCGTGTGTTTAGTTGTTGCGTAACATGACATTTTTTATCAAAATCATGCATTTTTACAAAAATCAATTTTTTTCGAAAACGTTGCGTGATAGAGCAATTCTGCTTTCGGATTTGATTTTAGAATGACACAGTGTATAAGAATCACAAAACAGATATTGGAAAACTCGAAAAAAGTTTTATTTTGTTGGACAGTGTTATTTGGATTAGGATATTGGGTAATAATTAAGGGTTTGTAGATTACGCGATTTATCAAACAAGGCAATTATTCTGAATTCAAAATTGTGTTACAAGTGTTGGTGTTGCGAATGAATTTATAGTAAGTATACAATTAAAGAATTTTTACCTATGATGCACGGTTTTGACGCACTGGCAATGCGGGGTCTGAAAGCAATTATTAAAGGCCAAATAGAAGCTATACCGAACTCACGGAATCTATAAGGTTAAAAGATTCGAAAGGGACTTTAACTCGATCTCACTAGAACTGACTCTTATGCGTGTAGCGCGACATGACTCTACACGTGACTGCACGATTACTGACCGACAAAAATGAAAATGAACGGGTTTATATACCCTGAAAATGGAAGAGGTACTCTGTTTACAATTTGATGTCACGTAGGGTCACACTAACATTTTTTGTCACTTCGAAGGTTATTCTCGCCAGAAGGGAGTGTTCTAAAGGATTTCTACGAAAAGAATTCATACGGTATGTTTTCATTAATAAAAGGGGGCCTGTTGAGACGCTTTTCGTTCTCAGGAAAGAGAATAGAAAATTCTACCGTGGGAGAAAAGTTCTCCATACGTAACATCATTAAGTAGGTAATAGGTAGGATACGCAGCAATAACCTAAAACTTGTGACAATCCCCGTAGCGCACGCGAAATGTGTCACATATTACTCTGGTCATCAGAGAGAGGATACATTGTATTCCCCTCGCTTTTCTTGATCTGGCGACACTGGGCTCGAGAATTTGGACCATCACGGGAAGCGAGACGCGCGGCCAGGACAAGGGGGCGTAGCCTTCAGAAGAGCCTCGGATTGGCAATCCGAGGCTTTAACTGGCAATTAAATTCCATGCATGGCCTATGTCTCCTAACGAACTGCTGATTTTCTTCCAAGCTTGGCTTGGCCGACTGAGTGTATTCATTTGAAAAATTGAATTTGTAGCGGTACGGGATTCGCATCGCAAGATGTTAGAGTTGACCGCCAGCAGATGTTAGGGTCTAAGGTAATAAAACCTACCCTGACGTTTGCAGGATGGCAAAATTATTTTATTTCCGAAATGACTTTACGGGTGTAGAAAATTTAACTACCCCATCATAAACGTTGCCAGACGGGTACCGCTGGGGCCTGTCCGACCGCGCGGCACGCGCGGTCCCGACAAGACCTTTTTCCAAACATTTGGCGACCACCTTTGCCAGTGACCATAAACAACAGACGCGGGATTTCCTACCCCCGCAAAGCATAGCTCCGCCTTCTTATCTTCGGAAAGGTAACGCCTTTCCGAAGATCAGTATATAAAGGGAGGAAATTCACAAAACCTTCTTCTGGTACTTCTTGCACTTCTTGCTCTTCTTGCCTATCGGTCTGCGTATTTTGTCTGTCGGTCTCTCTGTCTCCAATTACAAGTCCGCGACTGTCCATTGTACGTTGAACACGCTAATAAAATAAACGGACTATCCTACTAACTAAACGGACTCAGTTTTTGTGGTAACACAACCACAGAATTGAATTTGAATTGAATGGAGTATAACTATAATTTAAGAAAAATACCAGATATTTAATACAGTTTATTTTTCTTACACATAGTTTTAATCAATTTTCTGTAGTTGACCAAATGCTCACTCATCAATATCTTGTTATTAATAATAGAGAAAAATATCAAAGGAAAACATAATTAGACTTGAGTGCACAAATATTGTGGTAAGTAAAAGTTTTTGCGGTAATTGCGAAAGAAAGGTTACACCTCACCAATTTTTATTAAATTTAAATATGTTGTAAAACTCAACATTTTGAAAAATTTTTTCCTACACATGTAACCGCCGCTCAGCCTTACTTTTTGAAATATTCACGAAAAACTGCAGCCTCTACTACATTGAAATTTGCCTATACGTGCACGTCCGTGGTGTGCGTATACGTCAGTGTGACATTCCAAATTCCCCGATGACTCACCATCTATAAATACCACCTACGATAACCATCTTCCGAAGCACACAGCCCCACTGCATTATTCATAACCGATAAGCATAAGTATAAAGACAGCAACAGGCTCTCAGAGCCTTCAGTCTTGACTTAGCCTCGGACCATATTGTAAATCAGCGACGTTAGATTGTGCCATAAATTGAATAATTGTTTATAATACTGTAAAAGAATAAAGAGATTGGTTGGCTACGGCTGACCAACATTTTTTTATTATTTTCTCGAGTCATTTTACGTGACATCAGCATGGTGCGAACGCTCGTCAACTGTTACTATGTATACAGTAAATTATCGTTGTATGTCACTACCGCCGTTCTTTTCACTGACACTCATACGAATCGGTGGTTCTCGCCGAGCGTCCCATTTTAAATACACAGGGCACGCTGGAAACCTAAGAGTCATCCCATGATGTCTCAGCATGAAAGTCATAAGAAACCTATGGCATACCAAAGTAACTGGCATTCAAACGGAGAGAATATCCGTCTCTGATATAATGTTGCACGGAGAATCGGACAGCGAAACTCGAGAACCGTCGTCGCCGAGGAGTGGGCCACACATTGTCGACTGTATCGGCGTGAGATCAGAAGACAACTACTAATCCAATTACAAAACTTCTTTATTTTTCGTTATTTTTTTATGAAACTTTTACAAACATATTCGTGGCATTTTTCTGATTAAAATGAAACCGAATATGATATAATTCCGATGATATTTACTTGTGTAACAAGCGATAAAAGTTTCGAACACAGAGAAGAACAGCGTATGGGAAGGAAAGAGCCGCGAAGAGTCGCGGCCGCCGGCACAGATCAAAGCCCTGATTTTGACCTATTCTGATTAAAATGATACCAAACGCGATATAATTCGGATCACATTTACACTAATTTGCCGTTAATGTAAATGTAATGGGAAGTAACTTTCATCTTTCATTACACACGTAAATATCATCGGAATTATATCATATTTGGTTTCATTTTAATCAAAAAAATTCCACGAATATGTTGGTAAAAGTTTCATAAAAAAAATAACGAAAAATAAAGAAGTTTTGTAATTGGATTAGTAGTGGTCTTCTGGTCTCACACTGATATGGCCGACAATGTCGTGGCCGCGACGGCTCTCGAGATTCAGCTACTCACCGCGGTGGTGTGAGGTGTTTCACTGACTTGGAAACGTGAGATTGGCATTGACGTACAACGATAATTTACTATAGATGTATCACAACGATCGTCAAACGATCTATATACTAAGCTGTTACTTATCAGAAACTCGGGTACCCCGGTTACCGGTCACACCCGGGTATCCGGGTATTCGGGCAAACAAAAATTACCCGAGTACCCGGGTATCTCATGAATAGACTGCAGATCTGTATACAAAATAAAAATTCTTTGGATCAATTGACAGAAGCAGACAACATATTACGATTACTTATTTTCTTTAACGATCTTAATAAATTTCAAATAATACATAAACATTCTTAAATTCCTTTAATTTCTTTATTGTTTTAAATTGCACCACCTCATTTTTGCCATATGAGATAGTTTTTGTTATTATTACATGAAACAGTTAATAAAAGATTAAGAATTAATCTTTACAAAGCAATTCATGTTTAGTATTTTTCTACAAAAAGAAACATTTAATTTTTAGATAATTAATTACTTCATATTTATCATTTCATACAAAAATATGAATTAACCGAATACTCGTATAAAGCATACTTTTCTTTACTTTTAAAGCAGATTTTTCTAAAGATCACAGTTTTCGTAATTTCAAGCTCGACTCTTTTGCTAAATCAGACAATATATTTTTATTACTGTCACGTAATAGACGTGGTCAAGATGAGCTGGACGACTTATAAAGCTATATCGTGATTTTCGTGTCACTTTAAATTAAAAAATGAATGAAAATTAAAATTAAAAAATAATTACGTTAGTAAAATAGGTAAAGAAAATTAATTTTAGTAAATGCTCAAAACAATATCCATTAACTTTGATACATTGATGTAGACGATCAACAAACGATTGTCTAATTTGCCTTATATGAGTTTCGTTGCTTCTGTTTGCTGAACTCGTCTTAACCTCGGTTAGTAAGACTCTTGTCTAGATGAAGCGTTTTACGCCTGTAAACGCGCGTCTCGAGTTGCTGGTACAAAGGCGTCGCCATCCTACATTCCGAAACAAAACAGCAGCAAAACACGCGACTGCATGAGGATGCAATAAAATGGGTGGCGATGTCTTTGTACCGGCACCTGGAAACGCGCGTGTTACACGTGTAAAACATCTCATCTGGACAGGATTTAAATGACACTATTAAAAATATAGTTATATTAAATATATATGTATATAAAGTATAGTTTCGTTTTTAAAAAATAAACATTGTTAGCCTTGAAATTTCAAAAATTGTATCTTTGAGAAGAATATTTTGTCTATCACAATACGTGCCTTCTGAAACCTAATCATGTTCTAACATTTTTTTTCTATTATCAGTAATAAACGAGATATTTATGGTGTTCAAGTTAGGTGGACCTCCCTATATTTATATAATTGATTACATTATTAATAATAGTACTCAATATTGATGATTTTAAAGTATGTTTACAATAATTTTATTTTAGTATTGGAATTTTCTATGCCAAAGTAATTTTGTACCTAACTAAAAATGTGACCATTACGAATATGTACAGTAAGATGTGTAATACTTATGTCTTTCACTTGGTCCCCGCAGCAAAAGAATCTTAAAAAGCTAATGTGAAAAATTAGTAAGATAAATTCGTCCTTTTTTCCATGGTTAACGCGCTAGTATAAAATGTTTTCCTTCGTGATTAAATTGCACCAACTTGTATTACGGGAATTAACAGTTTAAAAGCATCCTGAATATATGAACTTGCATTTGAAGCCTGTACAAAATGAAAATAAAACAGTTATGTTTGTATACATTTTACACGTCTAACTAATATGTACAATATCAAATATCTGCTTACCTCCATAAAAATTGTTGTTATTTTAGTTTTAATACTATTTGGTGCTTCCTTAATTTTAGATAGTGCAGGCAAAGAATTATAGTAAGCATTGGCTAATATTCCAATTTGATTACAAAGAACACGTGTTAATTGAACTAATGCATCAGCTTCATTAACTGTACTTCTGTGTTCTTTGATTAAAAGTAGTTCTGCAGTTTTATGAAACCTTTCTACGGAAAAGGCTGTAAATTGTGCCAAAACAGAAATGCATTTTTCAAATATTTCTTCTTCTACATGCGTTATAGGTGAGGCAAGATAAACTTCGGATTCCTCGCATACCTAAAACCAATAGCTAATTTTATATATTGTACTAGCAAACTATTATGTTTTTGAATAACTCAATCAGTCTCTATATATATGTGTATCATTAGCTTGCAAAATTACTTACACTATGTAATTTTTCATATGTAATGTTAACTCCAAGATCATTAGATATTTCTTGTAATTTGAATTTCAAATTATTTATATCACCTTCTTTTTCATTTTCATCATCATCTTCGCCTACATTGCACAGTTCTTGAACATCCTGTAACATTTCTTGAACAGAAGTTAATTCAGTAGTATTTAAACTAATCAAATGCTGTTGTATTTTAATATTACTTTGCTTCGATAACATTTCAAGTGCTTCTAAGTGAACAAGACCTTGGTAATCATCAAATAAGCTTTCAAAATGTACTTTTCTCATCTTTTGCTTTTCTTCAATTGTTCTCTCAATTGTGTCAGCTTTTTCTTTAGCTTCTCGAAGAACTTGTGATAAATTTGGTTTCTCTGCATCATTTATAAAAATGGCTCTTTTCTTTTTTAGTCCTGGATCACCTTCCTGTAATACTTCCATGGTCTTTTTACCAATGGCTTCTAATGTGCCTAATCCACCAGACATAACTTTACTTCCAGTTGATTCAACTAATTTTGTTATCGAAGAAACACCTGATAAGAAGTTTCCAAATCCAAAAGAAGAATATTGCTGAGATTCCTCTTCTGTTTTATCAGCTGCAAATAGTTTAAAGTTTGTAATATAAAGATGTAATAACAAACTTTTTAGTAATTGAAGTGTTTTTAAATTTACTGATCATAATAATAACATACAATATACTCTACACATCTGTCTGAAAAGAATACAGCTTCATGTTATTGTTACTTAAATTGTTTGCCATGTAAATCTTTAATTATAAATATTATTTCTTTTCTTTCATTTACACTTAGAATCATAACTAATATGCAGTAATGATTGTTTTCAATAAAGTTCTTTTCATTCTTATTGTCATTTTTCTTTTGCCACAAATCAAAAGAAAAAGATTAATATATTTAAAAAATTTATTTTTTCAGGAATGATAAATACACGATAAATAATGTAAAATTTCATGAAAAAATAGTTACCATCAACTATAGAATTTTCTTTGTTATCCATTTCGTTGATATTAGGTTCCTCTGTTACAGCAATACTTTCTTCTAAAAGTGTAAGCCCATGCGATACATGATTAGTTATTGCAGAAACTCCAACCGTAGCTGTATTTATTAATGAACTGACAGCCCAGTTATCCCAGCCCCATCCTGTATAAGAAGTTTGCATTTCTTGTCCTGCTAACGACAATTTCTTTAATATCGGTTGTAATTTTTCTTCAGTTAATTCCTCAGGTAATTCAATTTCATTCCCAAGTCCTTCCCAACCTTCGGGTTTGAATACTTCTTTAAACGTTTTGTCCGATTTCATTTCTTCTGGCATTTCTAATTCAGATAATTCATCTTGTACCAGAGATATTGTAGGTGCATCTGGCCTCTCTGTTATTACTACATTTTCCTTGTCAATATTTGTTGTTATATTATCTGTGTTAACTTTAAAATTATTTACAGTACTACCACGTGCAGTAATTTCATCTACACTATTTCCCTCATCATTTCTTTCAACTTTCAAGATCATAGTTTTTGAGTCTATTGAGTCTCTTACAGATTCCTCTGTCCGTAGATTTGTCAATGTAAACTCCTTGTCAGTCCTCTCCATATTATTTACCAGTTGTCCTCCTTTTTCGTTATTAAATGCATTCTTAATTTTGTCATCTTCATTCTTTTTAATTGCGACGTTATCGATCGTGTTTTTATTTGTTGTAAAATCAGTCTTTGATGAATATTCTTTGCTTTCTTCACTGTAGACTATATTTCTATAGTCGTATGGCGTACGAGGTACAAATTCCGTATCGTCATCAGATTCTGAATCTATTGCTGTCGGTGAAGACCATATTTGTGTTTGATTATTCCTTCTTGCAGATATGTCATGGTTCATCTCCTCGTCAGCACTTTCAAAATCATCGCTTTCAGATGTTGCCATGTTAATTTCACCTTACTGTAGAAATTTTTATTTTGGAATGAAAAATAACCAGCAGAAACATAAAGTTCCAATATCAGCATCAAACATTGATGCCGAGACAATTATTTCTATCAAAACCTTTTCTAAAAGAGTTATGTATTATATAACCTCTATCGAACACTTGTGCATACGTAGTACAAATCTACGTCATCCCTCGTATGCACAATGAAATGTATCTATATGTATGTATATGTTAACGTTCACGAACCTTTTAAAACATATCGTTTCAATACTGAACGAATTTTTAAAGTAAACCTCGTATTTGTACTTTTTTAGACTTCGTAATAAAATAGTGAAATAGTTCTTTTCAACATAACAAATAATTATAAGAAAACTAAAAGAAAAAATTTTAATATTGTAGAAAATAAAATTTCAATATTGTACAAAGAATATAGTAATTTTTCATTTAAATTCAAAGAACTAGTCGATCGAGTTATTCTATAGTAAAAAATAATGTGTCTTCTATGTTAGATAAAATAGTCTTGTAGGTAATTTAACAGAAAGGCAAATTCTAATCATACAAAACAAGACGGTAAGAAATTACGATAATGTCAATAATGAATTAACAAATAGAAAAAGAATTTCTCGACCTAGTTTCAGCAACATAGAAATAAATGGTAAGAACAATAAGAAGAGATATAAAACAATAAACAACAATTAGTCATTCTGGAGGTGCATGTGATATATTTTCGAAGAGGCACTGACGGATTACAATTACATTATTTATTCGCCCCGAGCCCAGAATGTTCAACGGTTTCGAGTGCACCTGCGTTTAGAAGTTGTGCGATGGCGCCATCAGTGCAGTATGACGGAAAGCATGCGAACTATTGGAAGAGCATCGCGTTCGTTTGTTCCCGTCGCTGTTCGTACACAGCGGTCAGAGACACTAGAGCTATTGCCAAGTGGAAGGGGTAGTTTGTGTGAAAGAGGAAGGAGGGTACAAAGCTGAGAGGGGATTACGTTTGGTTCTCATCGCTATACGCTATACGCTATACGAGTTGTGGCTGTGGCGGAGAGGAAGAGAGAGTGAGCGAGAAGCATTGCCAAGCGCTCACAGTATGAACGTCCAGTGGCATGTTTCAAACACTCAAAATGCTTGTAGTTGGCGCGAGGTTCTAGTATCGTCGAAACGACAGAATAGTTTCTACGTATTCTTGGCATTTTAACCAACGGTTCTGACATGGCGTACAGTTTCTGTTCAGTCATATTCACTTGAATTCACGAACAAGCAAAAGTGTCTTGCGATAACTATAACAGTGTCCTATTTTATGTACCTAAGTAAAAGTGGAGTGAAGTAGTGTGTAGAGGAAAGAACGCAAGATAAATTCGAACATTTTTCGAATGTAACGTTGTGCTCGTTTTCAGTGATTATTGCACAACCAACGGAAATTTTAGTACGAGAAGAAAAAGAGAGCACGGTGAAATGTATTGAACAGTACCGGCATTAACGTGCATTTCTTAAAACGGATCACAAATACGACCCGATTCACGTCCTCTGACAAGAGTCTAAAAACACTCTTGCAAAGACTGAAAGAAAGAAAAATGTAACGAATTGTCGTCAGACTGAAATTACTTCGAAAAATAATCAATGAAATGCACACTCGAATCAGATTCCCAAGAATTGCCTGTATGTATTGGCACGATGCTGAAAATTATTTTTGAAAAGGCTACGCTACATTCAATGTCGAGGAATAAACGATAAATATGTAAATAAAAAAAGGTAACAGCCGAAGTCAAAATATGTTTCTATAAAAAGAAGTGATCGAACATAATGTGAAATTAAGGCTTTTGGAAGCAGAAGACAAGTATGTAAAGGAAGTGAACCAAAAGTGACACGACAAAAGGGGTGAAAGTGTGGTTTATAGCGAATTCAGTAGGTTTTTTTATGGTGCCAGGAAAACAGTGTAAGAACTGTGTTGTTCACATAATTTTTTTTTTAAATTTAAAGTGATCAGTGTTATATTGAAAAGAAAGTGTTACGATAATGTAACGGGCATTGAAACGCGCTCTGATACAAATGTACGGCCACGATACAGTCTCAAGGCAAGATATCAACAGTAGAATTTTCTTCAACGGCCAGCTATGTTAACGGTGGAATTCCGCTTGAGAGGAATCTGAAGGCGGGGACTCTGACGTCACTCCGCTCATGATAATGAGGTATTCATGATGGCGGAGCAGCGTGCGCGCGCCCAAGCTCGCAAGTATGTGCCTGTGAGAGTGAATGCCAGTGTTGTGTGCGCGTGTGGGTGTGTGTGTTTGTGCGCGCGCACGTATGTGTGTGTGCGCGTGCGTGAGTGCACATACGTACGAGTCCATATTATATATATGCATACCTACGTATTGCATGAGTGGATGAGTGTTTTCGGGGGGTGGGGGGAGTATGTATGTGTACATGTGTATGCATGTTTTTATGTACGTACGTATGGTGTGTATACACACACGCGCGCGCACACACACACACGCGCGCGCACACACGAACACACACACACACACACACAGAGAGAGAGAGAGAGAGAGAGAGAG